>CALSCR010000813.1:0-10027 GCA_943704495.1 Pigoraptor chileana
GTGTGTGTGTGTGTGTGTGCGTGTGCGTGTGTGTGTGTGTGTGTGTGTGTGCGTGTGTGTGGGTGTGCGTGTGCGTGTGGGTGTGCGTGTGAGTGAATTCCTTACTCTCAGTTGGCATGTAAACATATTGTCTGACGTGATTTGTCTGAATATACCATCGACGCAGTAATTAGCTGGCGTTACCAGTGCGGCACAAATGTGCAACAATCAGCGACCAAACAGTCAAAGTGCATACCCATGGGCGTGTGTGTCATCCGGAGCAGAAGCAGACAAAATAACTGAGCGCATTCACAAACACTCGGCCGTGTGATAGGTGAGTCACGTGGCCGTTCATTCAAGATCCATGGCCTCATCCACTTCGGGATCCGAGTCAACGGGCTCTGCATTTGCGCCCGCACCACCGCCAGCGCCGCCGAGGAGCTGCCGGAGCGTCTGTATGGCGCCGGCAAGGGGATTGGGACCCTCGAGAAAGAATCCTCCATTGTTGTTGTTATTGTTGTTGTTGTTGTTGTTGTTGTTGTTGTCGTTCGCGGCGTCCATCTGGCGGTTCATTGCATTCCACGCAGCAAGTTGCTCGTCCTGCACGTCGGTCAGAAGGAGAAACATCCTTAATAAGGGGAATTAAATTATTATATACAAACAAGCGGAGCAGATTGACGATATGCGCCAACTGTCTTGATGAAAAGCCTTGTGTGCGTGTGTGCACTCACACCCCCATCTGAAGAGACATGAAACACCAACACCCACCGGCGAGTACGAAGGGAGCAGCGAGCGAAAGAAAGAAAAGAGAGAGTTTTCGTTTGTGCGCTGCTGGGCGACTCGACTGGCCCGCGGATCGTACGAGGTCGTCGAGTCCGAGGGAGGTAGTGGATCGTGCGACATGATTGTGCTCCGCGTCACTTCGTCAGGAAGCGTCACGAACACATTTTTCAAATCTGCAGCACGAAGAGGATACAAAAATTATAAACGTACATATGCCCCAAAATAAATGCATACGCGAAAAACAATTGATATCAGCGCAAAAAGTTTGAATCTTCCCCGAATATAGTGCGGCGAGGACGATGGAGGGCACCGCACCTGATATGAGTATGTGGCGGTGAATGTTTCGCGGGGTGCCTTTGTACGCCGTGGCGCGGCTGTACGCACTGCTCTTCACGAGCGGATGGCCGTCCGCAACTGTCTTCAGTGCCAGCGTTATATTGCGCTGAAGCCATGTCAGCACCTGCAATCGACAGGCGAAAGCACACGCGCGCAAAGGGGAAAGTATGAGCCACACACGCGATCAATGCCAATGCGTGTGACTGACTTGCCGCCACAAGCAGCACAGCACCAAAAACCTGCACATGACCCCCCCCCCTTCCTTCCTGGCAAATCCATTTCCTTGGTTTCACTCACTTCGGGTTCCTTCCATTGAGAATGAGCGCGCTCCACGTAAAGTGTCTCCAGCTGACGAAGAGACTGGTGCGATGAGGATGACGCCGACGCCGCTTCAAGAAAGTAAGGCGAGTCCGCAGACGACCAATTCACGCCGCACCGCGTGACGAGCAGCGGTACAACACCCGGGAACGAAACAATTGCCTTTTGCAGCATTGCATCGGCCGTCTCTGTGTCGCCGAGGTGGAAGCGAGCGAGGGGTATGCTGTATGCGAAGTTTGGGAGGAGCGAGAGGTCCCTGTGCGCATCCCACTCGGAATGCAGTCGGCAGAGAAAGCCATGCTCGCCCGCACGCAGGGCAAGATAGTCGATCATCAAGAGAGCACACAGCGGGTCGTCTTCGGGATCCAGAGAGAGGAGTGTGCGCGTGTACTCAAGCGCCGTTCGCCAGCACCCACGCTGCGACATAAACTGCGCATATCGGAAGAGCGCAAGGAAAAAGCCGCGGTTTTCTCTCCTCCGATACGACAGCCTGCACGTGCCGAGTGCGAGATTGAACATTGCGTGGAAGCTTGTCTCGACGGCCCACAGTGCGCGCTCAATCAGGTCGCACGCGAGCTGCGGGTCGCCACTCATCTTGCATATCTCGCTCAGCTGCAGCAGTGCGTCCACGTGGTAGGGATGCATGTTGAGCACTGCCGCAATTGACGACGGGTCCAGCGTGTCTACGGCGTCCAGAAATCGTCCCTGTGCCTCCTGGTAGCCCGCGTTGTGCACCAGCTCAAAGCGAAGATCGCGGCCTGCATCAAAGGACCCGAGGTACTCCATGGAGACTCCCGGTCGCCCCGTGCGCGGCCATGTGGGCTTAGGCGTCGGAAACCACGTCTTTGCACGCTTTGTCACTGCGCCATGTGCGCCCCGCCCACGCGCACTCGCCGCAGTTGCCTCGCTTACCACGCGCGATCCAAATATCCGCCGCATCTCGGCATCCCCACTGAGGAATTTGGTGTCGATGCCAAGGAGAGGACGAGAGTCGCCGTATTGGGTCGACTTTGCATCCCGCGACGACGCACCCGATTCGCGATCAGACGATGGACTGTTTTACAAGAAGAGGAAAGGCAACGTTCGTAGTGAGCATGGAGTGCGGCTGTTGCGTCCATCCGTTTTCACAAATACATGCACACATAACGCACACAGTCCCATATTCACCAGGGCGTTCCCAAAGCCGCGGCACAAAATTCAAGCAATAGTCGCAATACCCACTTTCCGTGAATATAACAACCGTGACTTCTTTTCCCTGAAGCAAGCAAACAAAGTAACCCCACTACGAACCCATCTAATGAAACCCACGTAATTGTGATGTTCATCTCGCGGAGCGTCCTGTCAATTTCATCCTCCCCATCGACAACCGCCGTCGCGCCATCATTGCTTCCCTCGCGCTCCTTGCCCTTTGCCGCGGTCTTTGCCTTTGCCGCCTTCTTCTTCTTCTTTCGCTTGGCAGAGGCGCTCGCAGACACGCCCTTGCCTTCCCGTGTCGCACCCTCACCGTCATCGCTGCTGCTGCCGGCATCACCGGCATCACCACCTGCACCATCGGCGCCTTCATTGAGAAGATCGAACGGATTCACAGCGCCGTTCTTCTTGTTCTTGCGCTGTGAAGAGTGCACAGGCGCATCCTCCTCGTCGTCCGTGTCGCCTGCCGGCAAGCCCTGAGGCTCGCTGCCCGCCACGGCCTGCTGCTGAGCCTGCTGCTCCTGCAATCGCCGCAGTGCGCGCGCAGACATTCTTTTGGCTCTTTCGCTGTCTCAACACACAATGAAAGTGGAGGGGAGAAATGCCGAATGAGAAGACGCATTAATGTAATAACTACATCTTTTGCACCTTTTGCCATCGT
Source organism: Pigoraptor chileana (assembly GCA_943704495.1). Taxonomy (NCBI): domain Eukaryota; class Filasterea; order Ministeriida; family Capsasporidae; genus Pigoraptor; species Pigoraptor chileana. The sequence goes on from CALSCR010000813.1 coordinate 3,269, forward strand.
CAGTGCCGGCATTTCGCAATCGTCATAGTCACGTGCCCGATGATCACTGCCGGCCAGTTTAGCGTTACTACTGAAGGATGCCGATGCCAGTCCGTCCTTTCTACTGACCCAGTATTTAATCGAATGCAAAGATTCATCCGTCTGTACCATGTTTACGGTGGCCATTCCGTGACAGTATGGAGATTCCTAGTCAGCAAAGATCGATGTATGAAAACACAACACACAACAAACACTGAAGGAAATGGTGTCCGCCCCTCAAATATCGACCGAGCGCTTCGTCGGTGGTAGCGACCGTCCGATCAGCCGGATGTTTGTGTCGGCGTTACTCTGCATGATTCTGTGGTGTCATATTCTGCCGGCGGTGTCCTCTGCGACGGCGACGGATTCTGTGAGCGAAAGAGCAGTCTCGCCCTCCTCCGCCACGAATGATGCATCAACTATGGTGGTGGCATCACCAGCACTCCCCAGCGGCACCTCGGCCGTGTCGGCTCCAACAGCCACGACAACCCTCGCATCCCCCACTGCATGTGATGTGGTTGCAGACGGAAACACCAGCGCAGTGATATACGCCGGCTGTAACATGACCAGCTTTAATCCCAACGGCCCGCTGGTGCGGTGCGACAATCTGTGAGTGCGTTTATGGTGGTGTGGTGACTCCTCGTTTGTTTACGGTTATTGCCAGGTCCGTTTTGTGTGTTTGTATTTCTCGGCATTCGATTCTTGTTCAGCTCTGACATGTCTGTTTTGTTTGAATGGAGGACCCACACATGCTCGTTTGTCAAAGTACGGCTATCCGTGTGTGCTCACTCCATCAATGCCCGCACTGTGTGCCCATCACCCATTCCCGAGCAGTCCCATGGAGTTCATCACCTGCGATGCGCCATTGGATCTTACTGATAATCCGGCCCTTGCCGAATCACTGGGCTATGGATGCGTTGTCTATGGCGGGGAGAAGTATGCCTCCGTGCAGCGCACCTCCGTCCCATGTCGCGCCCTGGAAGGCATCGAGTGCTATGGGAACCGCACATTCCTGGTTGGCGGCGTGCCGTGCATCCGGTGAGTTGTTTTTATATATATATCACATTTGTTTCTTTTGGCAAATACATGCTGTCACTGTGTGTGTGTGCGTGTGTGTGTGCGCGCATATATGCAGTGCAGATAAGGACGCCACACACATTATGCAAATGTATATACACTCTGTATGCGTGTTGCTCACAGTAGTCATTTTCATATAGCGAGTCTTCAATAGCCGCGCTCATGTGCGAGTGGGGCGAATGGGGCTGAGTGGGGCTTTTGTTGAGCTCCTGATGCATCTTCCAACACTTGCGTATTCAACTGCATTCCCAACCGCAGGTATTCTGGGCAGCACTTTCCGTCCACGCTCCTTCTCTCTCTCTTCCTCGGCATCCTTGGGGTCGACCGCTTCGTTCTGGGGCACATCGCAACCGGTGTTGGCAAACTTATCACCCTCGGCGGTGTCGGCGTGTGGTGGATTGTTGATATTGTGCTCCTCTGCACAGGCACTCTGGGCCCGGCAGACGGATCGAGCTGGGTGCCGTTCTACTGAGGCGTGTATGAGTTGCAATTGTTGCTGTTGGGAGAGCCACCAACGGAAAATCCGCCACTCACATGCACAACTCAACTGAGCGACTAACACTGCGGCGATCGACAACGCGATTTAAAAGATGGATCAGCTCCCGCCAGTCTCCACGCCACCTGCATGCACACTGACACTCGCGCACACACGCATCTCATCTCGATTGTCTTTTCGCTTGCTAACCATGTTTCTGGCATTCGGCGCCACTTATTTCGTATCAGTTGGCCGTCGGGCGTACCGATCGTGTTGTATGCATCTTGCGCCAGGGGGGCGGCATGCTCCAAAGAGTGAGGGGGCAAAGCTATTTACTGCGGCATTGCGTCCGCTTCTTTCATCGTTATGGAGTTTCGGCAACAACTGTTTTGGCAATGCTTTTCAGAAGACTGTGCGCCTCTGCCGTTGAATCATGTTTGGGTTATTTACTCCTAACAGAACCACCACTAAAAACAAGATAAGTAGAAGTCCCTTTTTGTAAGTACTTTTTGGTATTTATTTTACAAGCAAAAAAGCACATACAAGGACTTCTTGGTTGCATGAGACGACCGGACAAACCTGCAAGGAAGGGTGCCTGAATATGTGGGAAAACGAAGCATGTCAGAATAGATCCAGGAAGTGAAAGAAACTACACAACAAACGCGGGGGTAAAGAATGTACGATCAGCTAATAAGCGGAAAAGATAAATCATTGTGACGACCATGACAGCCGTTTCATATGACAATAAAATTGAACATCATCTCTCTTCTTCACAGCCCCACAGATATAACACGCGAGTACAGCACTACACTGACAAACTCACCGAGATAAAAAGATCGCTGGACATTTCTGTGAGCGTGTGGGTAGGTGAGGTTACTGGGTATTTATAGTGGTGAGTCTTGTGTGTGTGTGTGCGTGTGTGCGTGTGTGTGTGACTGCCACGTGCACTGCAGTGTGTGTGAATCTGTATGGGAATTTCCATACTGAAGTCCCTATTGAAAATTTTGCGCGGGAAATTTTGAAACTGACCGGGTGCAATGGAACCTCTTGAGACCACAGAAGGGCGGTTTGGCGGTTTTCGGTCCGCCGTTCCGCACGCATGCATTGGCGCTTTGTAGTCCTCTAATGCATGAACACACACAAAAAGGCACAGCGCCAAGAGATAAGCGAAAGTAAAACGGGCATGGAGCGTGATTACGCCGCAAAGGTAGACTAATTGCGGTTTCTGATTATGATCACAACAGTAATACACGGTGGTGAATAACATAATCAAAAACAAGTGCACACGCACTTCGTATTGTTCCGAACTGTTTGTACTTCATTGTCTGCAGTCTGCTGCTGCGCCAACGAGTGTGACTGTGGCCGGCCTGTTGGTCTGCAAGTGACTGTCTATCACATCACATGGGCTTGTACACTTCCAGATCGCCAGTGTGCTGGCACGTTCCCACAGTTGTTGTTGCTGCGAGGGACTATCATGCCGATGCATTGCATCAGAACAATTTTATCGGCTCTGTCAGTGGTACGCGTTCCGGTGAAGGCATCTCGCCGGTTATTGCACGCCGATTGCGGGTGCGCCACAGGACGCAAAGGATTCACGGCGCTGTTACAGAAGAACATGTGTGTCCACTCTCTCATTTCATGCGTTTCCGACTCACACACTTTGCAAATACTTTGTATCACACCCACATGTGCCCACATGTGTCACGTCTTTGCCATTCACTCAGTCGACTGCATCGAGAGATCAATTTATTGCAAGTCCACAGCGGATGTGACAGGTTCCCCCAGCGTATCCGTGTGACTGAATCAGACGGGGAGGTCGACTCCCTGGAAGTGCGGTGATATACGTTCGCACGCGATGTACTATTTCAAAAGTGGAAACACTCAAACGACAACGGTTGCGGCCCACATACGCGCTCGCGCACTCATACACATTGCACACCAACTCACGCGCAACGCATGCACACAGACGACCAAGCTCGTATCCCCGCGGTCGTGGGGAAAGTGCCATGGCGCACGTCGGGGGATCCTGATAATTATCTTGCGTGCGTTATGCTTTTCCAGCCCTTTTGTTTTGCTGTTTGTTTTCGTTCTTTGTCTTACGCGTCGCTCGTCTCATCGATGGGATCCGCTCTCATAACAGCGAGATGGGATTCTCGATCGTACCGAGCGCGGCAGACTGGAAAAGGCTGATGTCTTCGAAAGTGAGGTCGATGAAAACGTATGTTCGGGACAGTTTCTCCGCTGGGATGGGCAACGAAGCAAAGTCGACGTCAACTGCGCTGTCCACGGCCTCGGTCATGTCTGCGGCGGGGTCGCCGAGACATCCACACTCGCTTCCGTCGCCGTTGTGATGGGATCCGTTGGCGATTCCTTCATTGTCGGTGGTGTCGCTGCAATCAATGGTGTTGCAATCGAGGATGTCTTCTGGCAGTGTGGACGGATTGCGCAATTCGGAGTCCTTGCGATCGCTGACGGATGTTACGGCATCAGACGAAGACACACGTTGTTGCTGCTGCTGCTGCTGCTGCTGTCTGTCGATCGCAATAATTTCTGCGACGATGTCCTTGTTGATATCTGCCCACGTGCTTTCGCGGCCGATGGGCAAATGCAGCGAAGCTATTTTCCTGGTGCCACTGAGGATCTTGCCCTTGGTGGCAATCAGATGCTTCAGCTTCCATCCCCGCACTTGATTCTTGATCATTAAATGCGCAAAGAAAGCTCGGCGTTTGTTCTTCATCAGGCGCTTTTCCTCCGTGACCTTCTTGTTGTACTGTGTGCGGGCCATGGTTTCGATTTTAGCTCTTTTGTGTCTTATGGTTTGTTCTCTTCTTCGTTGATGATGTGGGGTGTTATATATATACCGGCAAGTGATGATGGCCTGTGCGGCTGTTGGTGCACGGCTTCGTCCGGCCCGCGTTACTTGGCACTCGGCCGTTACTTATTTCTCCGTTTTTCTGACTTCTCCGTTTTGGTCTTATTTTTTTCCGTGATTCAAAATTCTCTAGTTTAAATTTCCGTTTCTCCGTTATCTTTTTCCGTTCCTCAAAATTAATTTTTTTCATTTTTCTGTTTTTGCACTCAACGGAAAACGTTTGTTCAATTATTTCCGAAGTCGGAAAATGGTCCCAGTTCGAAGCCGCACGTATGAATCCCCAAGTTGACAGGCGCACACAATTGCGTGCAGCAAATCAGGAGACTTACACGTGTTTATATTGAACTTAAGTATAATCTTTATCGACTTGTGAAGTAAAACAAGCGGCTGCAAATGTACCACCACGGGCATATTAACGCCTCAAGTACTGTCACTGCAATAGGGGCATCCGCGTTATTCATATCTATATCACCGCAGATGCCGCAGGTGGTTGGAAGCCCTCGAGCGGCGTCTTGTAGAACCATCCGTCTTCTGTCGGATTGAAGAGAGCAGGCTGAAACACCTCGTTGTTCGCCTTGCGCTCCTTCTCCTCCTGGCGCTGGCGTTCCTCGAGCTTCATCTTAAACTCTGTCGCACGCGCAACATCCCCGACACGAAGGGCCTCTGTGACCTCCTTCCAGAGCCTGACGACAAGAAACCGCAAGTGGCACGCAGCACATGGCGAGAGCAATTGCCATATTCACGACTTTGAGATTGATTGATGCACAGGTCGTATTGTTTCCCAACGGCGGCACATCGACAAGAGATGCAGCTTTTCGACGAGAAAAATGGCGGATTTCTATATATATAAAAATTGCGTATATCATCACTGACCTGCGAGATTCAAACTCCTCCTGCTCATCATAGTGTGGCACTTGCTTGCGGATGATCGGCAGAGCTTTTGTGTCAATGAAGACTTTTGTTTCCTGCATAAGATCATATCGGCCGTTTGTTTTATGCCATGAATGTGTGAGTCGATGCGAAGAAAAGAAAAAAGAATGCAACACAATTGATGGTGATGTTTCATGTATAGAATTAAAATGAACCCCCTTTCAGAGCACAAACACATACACACAAACAGACACGCAGACACACAGACACACAGACACACAGACACACAGACACAGACACAGACACAGACACAGACACAGACACAGACACGGACACAGACACAGACACAGACACACGGAATCGCCAACCTGGGTCATGTTGTCCTTCATGTACATGATGCCATTCCACTCGCCAAATATGCGCATAAAGGGCTCAGTATTGCCCTGTGACACCTCACACGTGATCTTGTTCGGCTTGCCAAATGTTGGCTGCAAGCCCATCCACAACACACAACCAAGTGAGTAAAAACACACGAGGTAAAGGGCCAGGCACATGCGACAACAGCGAGAAAATTAGACAAACAAACAGGTGCAACATACAACTTTCCACGGGCGTATTTAACACAGTTAACAACGGCAACACTGCACCACCTTTGTGTGAAACTCAATATGCGCCTGATATCCGGTCTTTTCGCACGTGATGGTCGTCTTTCCCCCCAGTTCCACCCACGGTACCGTCAGGATCGAGCGCGCGTAGGCGTCGGGGAACGTGATGCGATACTGTTCGCCCAGATTGGTGAGTGTGATCGTGCCATAGCCCACGTTGAGCACGCCAACCGACATGCCGAGGAACTTTGACTTTGTCCAAATGTGCGCACTGAGTGCGACGCCTTTCGTTTTGTCCTCGGCATAAAATGCAGACACTGCAAAGCAAAAGAGAGAGATGCACGATGAGAGTCAGGTCTTTGGCGCTATGTCCGTCGTTTCATAGAGAGAAAGGAGATGTAGGATTCAAGTCAGTGTCTTAGGCGCTGTGACCATGGACTCCACACCACAAGAGAGAAGAGAGAGAGAGACAAAGAGAGAGATACAGAGTTTGTATATGTTCAACGAGTGAGAGTGCTAGATTGGGCATGATGATAAATATTACATGCCACGTGGTGTCAGAGGATTGACACGTTTACAAAGGTGATAAGTACGCGACAAAGTGGATATTCCCAAAGGGCTTGAGTTCAGGTGAACATATTCAACATCATACGCGGACGAAAGGAGGCGCAAACGAGATGAGAGAAGAAGGAACCAGAGTGTATATGTGTGAAGAACCAAGTGCTCACCGGGAGAAGAGACAGCAAGAGTACTGTATGTGTGTATGTGTGAGGGTGTGGGTGGGGGCGGGAAGGGGGTTCATTTTAATTCTATACATGAAACATCACCATCAATTGTGTTGC
>CALSCR010000814.1:0-36736 GCA_943704495.1 Pigoraptor chileana
CACGCACACACACACACACACACACACACACACACACACACACACACACACACACACACACACACACATGCAGCCACTTGCAAAAGACCGTCGCTGATCTCTTTAAGTTATATCCGGGGCTTTTTCGACGACAAGCAACACCTTTTGAAAGGGAAATTCTCGTGTCTCGAAGTGAGTTGATGGCAGACCACACTTTGGCTATTTTGCGGCATTTTTCAGTTGGAGTCCTAGTTCAAATATCATATTAACCATGTTTGCCTTTGCTTGCGCGTGTGGTATTTGTGTGTCTTTTTTATGCAGGAGCGTCCGTTTATGGACCCGTGACACTCCTCCGCGCATCCGAAGTGGCCGATGTGATTGATGGCGATGCCGACCAGTACAAGGAGTATCCGCAGCCGCAGCTTGTGTTTCGAAATGACGCCACGACGACATCCACGGTCGCCTTCCACCGGAGTGCAATGGAGGTGTACGATGGCGCGCCGTTTCCTGCCAACGCAACGCACGATCAGAAGATGGCATGCATTGCCAGGCAGATACGGAATCCCTTTGGACCCATGTTCAGGTCGGTGTGTGTGTGTGTGTGTGTGTGTGTGTGCTCGTGTGTATCTGCATTCACTGTGTCTTCACTGTGCATTTTGTGTGTTGTTCATCGTTCTTTCAAAGCGATGGTCCGTTTGCACAGTGTGTGTCTTTCTGCTCTCACTCATCATAATTAATATGTGCGTGTGTGAATGAGGCTCCTTTGCGCAATCACTCACGTCTATCCACTGAAATGTGCGCCGGTGACGGGTGTGTGGTGCTTTTGCTTGTATGTATATAAGTGTGTATTTGCATGTGTGTTTGCATGTATATACATCTACGTGTGGTATATATTTGCTTATGTTTGCATTGTTGTTTGATGACTGCAGTGCCCCCGGCGTCGGCCAGCATGCCGATGGAATAGCGCAGGTCGCACAATTGCCTGAGGTGCTCGTCCCCATCCGCCTTGAGTTGGATGCCGCGGGTTACAAACTCAGGGACGTCTTCACATGGAACCTCAACGGTGCGTTGGTGATGTTGCACGCAGACTACGCACGCACACACACATACACACACACATGTATATATACACACATACACACACACATATATATATATATATATACACATACACATATACACACACATATATATATATATATACATATACACACACACTTCCGTGTGTTCTCACTCACTGTTTGTGGTCCAGTTGTGTGATGCCATCATTTAAAAGAAAAATGATTATTGTTATTTGCAAAATGGCGCTTTCTGCGGAGCACATTGCGCTGTTTTGCCTTCCACAGAGGCAATGCAATCACAATCAGAAATGGAATCCATCCCTATGTCTCAATCTTTTTCGCTTTCGCCTCCCATCACACCTTTCCCGCATCGTAATTATGCATGCATTGTTGTGCAGACACCGTCATTTCCCCTGACACATTCGCGGCCATGCTCTGTGCTGAACTGGAGCTTCCCCGCGCGTCGTTTGCCGAGGCAATAAGTGCATCCATCAAAGGCCAACTGGAGCAGTACGCAGGGGCGGCCGCCGTCGAAATTCCGGAGGAGTTTTCCGAAGACACTCGGATGCTTGTAAAGGTTTGTGCGTTTTCTTCTCCTTGGTCACATTGCATGTGGCGACGAGCTGTAGTTTTTTTGTGTCTTTCTTACTTTAGATGTTTGCCGTAAATCAATTTCAAAAGTGCTGCACTTGCACACAAACATCGGAACATTGCACACACCGCACGCACACACCACCGACGTCGTCGTCACGCCAATCACTAAGCTTAGCACTACAAACAACAAAACGTAGTATGAAAAGAAAGGACAAAACACAACAGACAAAAATATGCAATCAACCAAACCAACACGTAAACAAACCGCAATCAACAGGTGAACGTGCAAGTTGGCAACAACCTCCTGTCGGACAAGTTCGAGTGGGACGTTGCCGTCTCGGAGGAGATAACCGCAGAGGACTTTGCGCGCAAGACGTGCAGTGAAGTTGGACTTGGGGGCGAGTACGTGTCAGGAATGGCGCATGCAATTCGCGAGCAGGCCGTGTGGCACAAGCGCGCCCTGCTCAACGGTGCGCCGCCAAACGACGTTGGGGATCTTGCCTTTCCCCCAGTGCGTCTGGGCGACGAGGCGGAGGAGTGGGTCCCCGTGGTGGATCAGCTCACCGAGGCAGAGATTGAGCGGATACAGCAAGCCAGGGAGCGTGAAGCGAGGTGCGCTTTGTTCGTGCACTCTTGTGTGTGATCCTGTGTGTTTTGTTTGTGTGTTGGGGCAGAATTGCATTGGGAATGAGAGGATGATGACATCAATCGAATGGACCAACTTGTCTGCATAGCACGCCATTAGGATGTCTTTTTGATTTGCTTTAATTGGGATTATTTTGTTGTCTGGATTGCCCTCCAATATTTGATGTTTTATTTTGTGCTGATCATTGCGTTCATACACACACACACACACACACACACAGACGGCTGCGTCGATCGACAGGCCGCCGTGGTGAGATCGACTGGATATCGGCGGCGCAGTCCAAAGTGACTGAAGGCGGGCGGCGGCAGTCTGTCTCGCGTGTGTTTTCTCGCCCCGAGTCAATGGCTGCAAGACCCCGGCATACGCTTCCTGGGTATGCTATTGCGTTGCAACTTGTCTTCATCTCTACTTCTCTCTTAACTGTTGAATTCCTTTGTTTTAATGTGTCCAGACGATTATACATTTCTCGCTGTAGTCGATTAATCCCCTCTACTTTCCAATCCTCCTAATCATTTTGTTCTCTTTCTCCTGCGCAAACTCGTTTTTGTGATTGTCGTTGTCGTTTCTTTGTGTGTGTGTGTGTGTCGTTCTTGTTGATTCAATCACCGGCAGTCGTCTACCTGGCGTCGGCCCCATCCCCGGCGGCCCAGTCACTCACTATGCAACTGGAGCACCCATTTCAATCGGCCATTTCGACGGCGGCGATGGTTACAATAAGAAAAAGTTTAGAAAGGGCGATGGTATCAAGCTCAGGGGTGAGTGTGCGAGTGAATGTTGTTTTTGTTTGCCTTATTTTCATGTTGTGAGAGTGAAGGTCAAGATTGCTCTGTTGTGCCACGCACAAACATGCTTCACTATGGATGCACGCGACACCCGCACATATCGTCGCCGTAACCTCTGTAGCCTGTCATCCGTAATACGTGTCTGTGTACATTTGTGTGTTGGCGTGTCAATGTAGGCTTGCATGTGTGCATATGTCCGTTTTCTGACCTTTGGGTGTGATTTATGTTGTGTTCTTTTCTTGTGCCCATGCGTCGTCTGCAGAAGTCAGCGTTGACTGGCGATGTCGCAACTGCGGATGCACGGCAGCATCGACTCCGGTGCTGCGGCGCGGTCCAGAGGGATCCAATGTGAGTCAACGCGGGCGTGTTGCGCGCTGCATGTGCTTGTTGCTGTTTGTTGATTTTGTTGTGCATGTGCGGGTGCGGGTGCTTGTACATGACGTATGCGTCATGCTGAGATGGGCTGTCTGCTTGTGTTGCGCTTGGATGGTAAATCTTTGTGCGCATTCTCGCCCTTATTTTTGGCGGCAATAACCGGGCTTATGCTCTTCTGTTTTTCTGACATTTTGTCTCTGTTTCTGCCGCATTATTTGTCCATTTCGTGTCTATGTTTGTCCTCGTGTTTTGTGCCGCCTTCCAGACGCTCTGCAATGCGTGTGGACTCGTGTGGCGTGTGCGAGGTCGCATGCGTGACGTTGACAAGTGATCCCCGCCCCCAATCAACATATCAATATATACAAATAGTTACTTGGCCTGCCACACCGCACGTGAGCTTCATATCACATCATATCCATGTGAGTGTGCCTATGAGTGAGTGTGTGTGTGTGTGTTGTGATATAGGATTCAAGTCAGTGACCAAGGCGTATGCCCGTAGACTCCACAGAAATGATAGAGATATATAAGGTAGTAACCCTGGACTCCACAAGAGATGCAGGATTCAAGTCAGTGTCTTAGGCGCTATGACCATGGACTCCACAAAGACTCCACAAGAGAGAGAAAGAGGAGAGTGTGTGCAAGTGTGTATCTTCGTGCTTGCGTGTCTTTGTATAAGTTGTACTGCACCACCGCAAGGTGGTTAGGGAGGCGACGTGCATACCCTCGCACACATGCACAAGAACAAGTCGGGTCTGCTGATAATTGGCATATGCGATCACGAAGTGCATTTTTATTCCCTATGCGTCCTCATCGTCCGAATCGCGTTGTCGGTCGAATCGCGGGTTCTGATGACGGAGGAGGAAAAAAAAAATGCGCCGCAAAGCAGTAACCATTGATTCAGTAATTGCAACAGCGCAAGTAACGACTTATTGTCACGCACAGCTAACTAAAAGACCACTGAGCGGTTTGAAACAGTGAGTTTTCCACAAAGCGCCCGCAAGAAAAGTGGGATTCAAATTAAAGGGTGTTCTGCGGACAGACAAACAAAAATGCGAAATTCACATCCGTTGTCCATGCACTGAGCAGAAACAAACAACGTCCAAGACGACAAGATACGTTTTGCGCACCTTCGACTCCTTCTCCTTCTCCTTGTCCTTATCCTTGTCCGCTGCGTCGATTGCTTGCTCATGCGTGTCCTCGGGCATCGATTCGCGCCGGCGCTTTGCCGAATTGCCTTCGTCCTCATGGCGGTCGTCTTGGTACCGTTTTCGCCCTAATGCAATGCAAAATAACCGAGGGTATGGATCTGTTGTGAGTGAATCGTTCTCGTCTTATTGTTTCGTGTGTGTGGGCTAATGTGACTATATATTATGTACAAGGTTATGTATCGTGTATTCGTGTATGATAGGTCTATATCACTCCGGCATATGCGTGCATTTTGTCCATACGTCATTGTGTGCAAGTTTGTGCGTAAAGAAATGGCGGCCTTACCTCCGTCGTGCTGTCGCGGTCGGCGTACTGCTGTCGGGTTATACATTGCAGGATTAAACAGATGCGGATCTGCCGCCGTCTCTGCGCCGTAGCTGCGACCAAAACCGCCTCGCCCCTCGTCAAATTCACTGCGAAATTCGTCACGGACCTGGCAGGGAAACGAATATGAACGATAAATATATATGTGTAAATAAATCAGCGCGGATGCTTGAGTACCCGCAGTCAAGTGTGCGCGTTATTTGTGGTATGAGGAAGGATGTGACTTAGTTTGCGTGACTTACAAAACAGAGAAAGCAAGCGACACAAAAGACATTCGAAATTGATCAACAAACTGAAAATGCAATTACGAAAATACCACGGCTGATAAGGAGGCAACCAGCACGCATGGACGAGGCACGGCCCACCTCCCACAGCAGAGAAGAAGAGACAGAGGCCATCTTCTCACCTGGCCTCCACTTCGTCCACGGCCAAATTGACGACCCTCGACGAATCCAGCGTCCCAATCTGTCCTGATCACTCTGTCATCGAGCACGGTTCCATTCACATACTTCATGCAAAACTCTGATTCGGGTCGTGTGTAATACCTAATGAAAATCACAAAAACAACAAGCGCGCCAGGAAAGCGCAAGTTAAGAGTGACCATACATAAGCATGAGATGCAGCCAAAACAACATACTGTTTGAACATGGGCAGTTTGGGCGCAATTATACTCACTCGACAAAGCAAAATCCACACGGTGTTTTCTTAAATCGATCAAGCCCCATGATGATCCGCTTGATTTCCCCGCACTTTGAGAACAACTCGTAGATTTGCTCTTCTTTCGTATAGAAAGAAAGGTTGCCAACATACATTGTGACACTCTCACGGAGTTTGTTCTCCTGCTCATCCTCGTTGCCGCGGAATTTGGTGTCGCGGTACAGGGACTCGGTCCACGATCGAGGAATCAATTTCGCCATTATCAGTCCGCTTTCATCCACTCATGCGAAAAAAGGCGACAGAAAAACAGGAAGAGGGCGGCGCAGCACAAGGCCTCGGGCAAAGTGAAACCACCTTGCACAAACGCTGCTTCAACAAGCATAAAACGTTTAGCGCGGATCAGTTTGCAACAGCAGTTTTGTATGACGCCGGGGCACATGAGCAGTGGCAAACACACAAACACCCCGGATCTGACGACAAACAGATGCTCCCCCATCACGTGATCAGGACGTGTCGCTGACTAAAAAATAAATAATAAATAATTTTAACCTAAATAAATATACAACATTCAATTAATAAAAAATTTATCTGAAATATACAATAATTAAATAATTAATAAAACATTTAACTTAAATACAATAATTTAATTTATTCAGTAATAAATTTTCAGCAGTTGACAACCTGACTACTACTGACCGGACAACAACTAAGGGTTCTACTGAACTAAATTTAAGAAGCCTGATTGATTCGGGGGCAGATGTGATTTTCTTTCAAATGTTGGCTCATTCTCACGTATCCTGCAATCGTCGGTTTGAACTTGATCGCCGCCCTTTGACGTCCCCCAAGTTGCTGTTGGTAGTACGGCGGGGCCGCGGCGGCGCGCCTCAGCGGCTGACCGGCGTTTGGACAAAAGGGGCGGCGGCGCCGCCGGCGATGTTAACTCCTCTGTCGCACAATTTATGCTTGTGATATCTCGCCGCCGATCGCAATATTGTGACCCTACTTCTTGGACGAGGTTTCAGAGTTCAGTGGTAGACAGTACTGCCCGAACAACTCCCAGATTCAGCAAGGCCAAACGGTCGCTCGCGGCACTGCTTCAGCCGGGCCGGAGGGGCAGATTTAACGGTGAGGCTCTGTTTCGGTGCGTCGTGTCAAGGGGTGCATGCTGTCTGGAAGCCTACGATGCAGCGTTGGGTCCGGGACGGGGTGCGGACCGGCTCGCGCCCGAACCGACTCGGCTTGAAGGGGAGCATGCTGCTTCACATCTTCTGCCAAGAGCACGGGTGTTCTTTGTGTGGCTAGGTCAATATGTATGCGTGCGTTTCTGACCTCAATGCAACTGTTCAGTCGGCGTCACGCTTGAATATGTCGCCGGTCCGCGGGCAGTGCGCAGCAGTTGGCCAAGGATGCCATCTGCCATGTCCGGATTGCCCCGGATTTAGCGGAGAGCTCGCTAGCCCATTCAGATTGAATATGTTAAATCAGTTGACAGTTTCCAGCCGCACGGCGCACACTGGCCGACACTGGCCGATACACCGCCTGACCGACACACAAAGCCACACACTGCCGAGATATGCACATTGATTTCACGAGTAACACGTCAAGATATATACCAGCCTGGCCTCGGCAGTCCAGAGTCTGGGTCGTCCGGCAGACTTGGCTCACTCTTCGGGCGGGGGTGTGGTGTTCAGTCGCAATTACTGATGCCAATTATTATAAGTTGTACCCGTACCAGGAGCTAAGCTTAATGTCAGAAGTTGCTGAGCTATAGCGCGGAGCCGGGCTGTGCGGTCACCATTGTTCAGGCAGCTAAGTCAGACACGTGTCAGTGCCTCCTCCCACTCACTTCCCTCCGTCCCTTGCCACGGTTTGGGTCTCACTGCAATTCTGCCCGCTCGGAATGACAGGGTCCGCGCGCGGTGTTTTGTCAGCTGTCACCCGTCATCTGAAGTCAATGTGGTTTTTGGTTGTTGTTGTTTCTTGACCTAGTAATATTGCAGTAACTATGGATTTACTTGTCTGATTTGCACAAAAATTAAACTTTTTTCACCGGGGTATTTCCCACATCGGGAAATCGCCATCACACACACGTGCGACAGAAAAAAAAACATGTCAAACCAATCGTCGGGAATATCGCAATTAAACTCCGGCTGCCGACTGACAGCCGATCGCCAGACCTGTCAACACAACCTTCCATTGCCTTCCTCAATATGGTTTCACGGCGTCCGTGTTAATTCCACCGGCCTCATCGCGCCCTTGGTGTGGTGTGCTAAGGGTCCGGAAATGACGCCATGATTCACACCGCCCCAACCACGTTGTGGAGGGGCCACAATCACACCGCTGTGCGCGTGGCTCTATTTGGGAGACATGTGGGACCTTGCAATAGGCGCAACCGTGCGCGGGGTCGCAGATGGGCAAACACTACGCAGGCGCATTGCAACCGATTTCGCATTCAGTCGCGTTCATTGTTGCAACCATTCGCATTCACTCGTAACTGTTGTCCTGGTGCCGACCCACAACCTATAGCTGGAGGCCCAATGAAAGCAAACCAAAGCACGCCTCGGAAGCACGGGCTCTTCCAACGTGCACCGTCAGAGGAGCACTGCCGACTGGCTGAACATGACGGCCTTCTTCAGCACCCCACCGTGCTGCTGCGAAACGGCGAGAGGCGACGACGGTCTCACACTGGGCACTCTTCATGGTCGGGATACAGTAGTGTGTATGACGAATGTTCATCCAGAACCCTTGTTTCACGTGCATCACCCACTTACTACTCTGCACTTTGAGTCTGAGACACGGCACAGCGACTGACGACTGACGGAGATTCAGAATAAAGTCAACTCGATGTGGCTTTCAGTTACTATTCGATAGTCCCACGAATCTCGAGCAGATTACTGAAGGACGAAGGGGTAAGTTTTGGTGCAAATGGAAGCTATTGACTAGACTACCGCAATGGCCCGATAGATGTTTTTCTTGGTTCCTCATCCTCTAATTACCAATTCGTTGTTTCGGCACAATTTGCAGTGCAATATATTCTCTGAACTCCGGTGGCGGTCAGTGACGCTGCTCTTCTCTTCAAGTTCATCCTGTTCACTCTCTCCCGAGGATAGCCGGTGCCACCGCAACCGTTCTTTTGGCAAGCCAGCGTCCAGCGTCATGTCTGACAACGAGGATTACTCATCTTTAGATGAGTCGAGCGAGCCTGAAGAGCGCTCCGTTCCCGTGTTCATCCGCAAAGTCGCAGAGTACGTACATTTAACGACGAAATCACAGCTGGAATACCCCCTTGCTTCCGCCTCGCCGGATGAAGAGACACCACCACCATCCTGCTCTGTCGGATGCCTACTCATGATCACACTCACCAAACGGTTTCCGCATCAAAGATTCTAACTTTGACTTCGTTTCCTTTTGTTACTTTCTTGTTCTTTTGCAGACTTCTTGACGACAGCAGGAGCCAAAAGACCGTGTCTTGGACGGCGAACGGGACAGGATTTCGCGTCTTCGATTCCAACAAGTGTGGGTATCGATGACTCATTTATGTCCCTGATGGGAGCCCCGTCACGGCATTGCCAGTAACTGTCTTACTGAACGCTCTTCAGTTGTCGTGCAAACAGAGATTGTGCTTTCGGCAAACTTTAATCTGCGTCTGATTGGCATTTTCGAAACGTTTCTTTCACCCTTGACTGCACAGTGTGCTCGCTGTTGCCATCGTATTTCAAGCACAGAAACTTCAGCAGTTTAACCCGTCAGGTCGGTGTCATGGCGCATCTGCCGAGCACGGGTCACGGCTCTAATCGTCCTATCGTCCTCTTTCAATTTAACTGCAGCCGACAACTTTGTCTCAAACTCACTCACAGCACCTACTAACAACCCTTTTTTTTGTTTTTGTTTTGTTTTTGTTTCCTCCTCCGTTTCCATACACACTGCTTGCACTTCAAAAAAAACGCCCGCTTGCAGCTGAACATGTATGGTTTCACCAAGGTTTGTATCTCCCAGTGGCGATGCGCTCGTTGCGTGTAATGGTCCTTTGTGTACCTGAATGAACACACCATATGCATTCCCAAACTGACCTCCAACTTTCTCGTCGACCTTCTCTGTGTGCCCTCGACCCTCTCCACAACAGCGTCCCGCGCGTCCCAACCAGTCGCACCTCTACTTGTGCACATTCACGCATCCACTCTTCATTCGTGACCGCCCGGACATGTGGGAGCACATCCGGCGCGGAATGGCGCGTGGATCTCCCGGCACTTCCGCGAACGAGGCTGCGAGCGCACACGAGGAGGAGGCGAGCATCATCCGCGAGGAGTACACAGCCGCCTACCGCGAGACCATACAGCCCATTCTCGACCGTGTCCAGGCACTGCACGCGATGCTGCAAGTGAGTAGTGTCAAGGCCCGCATCTCTCTACTTTCTTCGGCTCTATCGTCGGCTTTTGTCAGAGTCCGCCCCATTCTCTCTCTCCGAACTGCCTCTCCCTTATTTTTGTGCTCTTGTCCTCACTGCATGTCAACCGCAGTCAATGTTGTGACGAACATCAGCTGACACCGACTTGGTCTTTTTTTCCCACTCGTCCATTTGTTGTATTGTTTGTTGCAGCGTCTCAAAGCGGACATGGCGGAAATGGCAACGCGCCAAGAGCGCCACAATGACTGGCAGGCATCGATCTTCACCGATTTCATACTCCCTGCTGCGGCGAACAACTCGGCCGCGGCAGCCCTTCTGAGAGACTCTGAGTTGGACGGGATCGCCACTGCAACCCCTCTCGACGAGCAGAGTCTGCAGTTCCAGCAGGCGCAGGCGCAGGCACAGGCACAGGCCCAGGCACAAGCACAGGCCCAGGCACAGACACCCCGACCCCAGCCTCAGCCAGTGTCGTCGCCACTCAGGGAGAGCGCACCTAACAACAACAACAACAACAGCAATAATAATAATATTAACAATAATAATAACAACAACGGCATCAACCGTCGCCGCTCAACCTCATCTCCTCGCGCCACAAACTCGCAGAGCAACGGCACCAGGAACGGTGGGTCGGCAGCCTCCAGCCCTTCGCGGAGCGCCCGCAACAGCAGGACAATGCAACGCCAGCCCTCGTCTGCACAGGGACCTGTCTCCGCCCGAAATCTGTTCGGCACATCCTCGACTCCCTCTAGCCCCCTCATGGGATCAGCATCTCTGTCGCACACCCTCGCACACCAGGCGAATATGACGATGCCGGCCGCGCACAATGGCCAGCGTCTGCCGGGCGTCTCCTCCGTTCCAAGCTCTCCACGTCTTCCTGCCGTCTCGGCTGGAGGGTTTGCGTTCGGCTCCCCGTATACGATGGAGGGATCGCTGAATTCGACCCCGTTTGTGTCGCACGCACACCAACAACAGCAGCAGCAGGCGTCGCATGTGCTTGAGTTGCAGCGTCGCAACTTGCAATTCCAACAGCAACAACAGCTTCAACAGCAACAGCTTCAACAGCAACGATTGCATCTACAGCAACTGCAACAGCAGCAACAGCAGATGCACAGTGCGCACGTGTACGATTACCAGCCGCCGCAAGGCCCCGCGACTGATCACGGGCTCTACGTCCCCGCAACTCAAAACGAGTTGCCTTATTTTCACAGCCAGGCCGCGGTCGTCGCACGGGGACAGGAGATCGCGCAGATGCTGAATGAAGTCTATCGGCGCAGCCTCATCCGAGACCACATGTCGGTCGATATCGGTAGCATCAACGAGAACGAATTTGACGACAAGGTGCGCGAGGTCCAGCAACACGTCCAGGAAGCATGGAGCGAGTTTACTGGCGAGATGTTCGGTCGCAGTGCGGACGTCCTCGAGATTATGCAGGGCAGCGACAGGGCCGGTGGCAACGGACCCTCGGGACCGTCGGTGCGCTATGAGTGACACTACCCTCTCATATCTTAAAAAGGTCAATGTCCCAAGACAATTCGGGGACTGACCATAACACTGCGCTTGTACAATACTATGAAGGCCTGAACGATAAGCACTCGTGTGCTGAGGTTCTGCTTTGGGCAGACGGCGCCATTGTTGGGCGATGTCGCCATTCTGCAAAAAATATGCGCGTGTATATTTTTTTTATAATTAATACTTTAATTTGTGCCCACGCTTCACTTTTCGGGCCATTTTCTTTTGTTCAAAGCCCGCGTTTTAATTTACAGCGTTAACTTTTTTTTAAAAACTTTCTTCTGCGTCTCCTTTCATTCCTGTTTTTACCTTCCCTCTATTCGTGCCATTTTGTGTGGTCATATGTGCCACCAACCGTATGCCCTTCCTGCCTGGCGCGCTTATTACAGTGCATCCGTCGGAAGGGTAAAATAACGACGGTATATCTCTCATCCCCAGTGTCTAGACAGTCTAGAAATTGCCAGGTAACAAAGGGATGGAACAGCTCGCTGCTGAACGGCGCCTCTTTGCTTGTCACCTGATGTTGCGACGCAGAAGTTCCGTGATATTCGCGCAGGTCGCACGCAGAGACCGCATTGCAGCAGTTACCATTCGTGCGTGCAAATGTCGCCATCCGCCACTTGCTGGCAGCTCCCGTCACAACAGGCCGGTTGCAGAAGCGACAGGCGGTGTTGCATGCTGTGCCAGACCGTCAGTCGACAAACTACGCACGCGTCTCCAATGTACTCAGCAGGTCGGCGGCCTTACAACGCGACAAGTCCGCCTGGCGACTGGGAGCGCACACAGCGGCAATTCAGTGCACGACGGCCGCACTCACGCCCTCACTATTCAACAGCAGTCGTCTGAAGATGAGCGCAACGATTCGCGCGCGCGCCGTAGCCGTTGGCAAACTCCTTCCCAGGTAGACGGCATCAGACGTGCTGCAGTCCCCACGACAGCCATCCGAGACCGCAAAGTACCGCCGTTTCAAAAGCGGGTGAGCAGGCAGGCACTCCCGTAGCAAACAACAATACTTCCGACGGGAGGAGCGCACGCGTAACATCGTCCTCAATACACCAGTTACATCGCCAGGGCCTTCGCAAAGTCATTAATCAGATGCTATATCGGCCGTTGAGTGCAGTGAGTGCTTGTGGCACACCTTTGCGAGAGTCAATTAAGCGCAACGCGCGCAAAAGAGCATCAATGTTGCCGGCGTCGCACAGTTTGTGTCGTCTTTGCTTCCAGTGCCCCGTTCTACAAGTGGATGCAATATCTTTAAGAAGTGAAGCCTGCGACATCTTTTGATAAGTACACACGGGGAAAAATGATTGAAAAAGACATGTGGAACTGAGGTCAGTGTCTTAGGTGTTGCACCCACAAGGGCTAAAAGAGAGGTATGAAGAAAGAAGAAATCGAGCTTCAGTATATACTCTTAAGAGTAACTCTACGAAAGCAACAAATCGTTGATTACACTTTAAGACATAGATCGTAATCTTTATCGGAACGTCACTTTGGCAAATCGGAATCCATTTTCACAGACTGCCGGTGAGACGAGCTGAGATTTATACCAACCAATGCACACAACCGCTAAATCTATGTGCATGTGTATGTATGAATGTATTTATTTCTATCTATGTATGTATAGCAGCGTCCAAACCCCAACTTACAACTTTCGGCAGCGCTCATGGATGCATGTCTAAAGGCGTTGTCGAAGCCGCACGACTCGCGAGGTGACTGAGTTTCGCCTGCCCCAACTAATGTGCAACAACGTCAGGTCAGCCGTGATGAAGATTTGACTCAATCCGTGCCTTGTGTGCCTCTCTTTTTCGGTTTGCAGTGCTTGCACAGCTTGGCGGCGATGCCGTTGCTGCACTTCTTTACGATGCAACCGCACTCGCACTAGGCGCGATCTGCTCAGCCGGTGGCCGTCTTGAATCTTCCTTACTAATCACATCATCCCTTGAGAGAAGTCTTGCCTTGGCATCTTGTGTTGCTGACGCATGCCACGAGCATCTATACATCGGTCACTGGAAGGATGTTCCAATTGAATGGAGAGTGTGCTATGCACGTGCGGCGGCGGTCGCGGCCCTTGCGTCCGCCGCCCTTGATCGAGATGCAGACGCGATTAAATGGTGCGACTTGGGTCTTCTTTTAGGTGCGCGTCTCGAAAATGCGCTCGGAGGTGCGGACTTATTGTCGTCATTTGCGACAGAATTGCAGCGAAAGTTGCACGGTATCACCGGCGTCAAGCGCCCCCGTGCGGAACGCGGGGATGAGCCCTCCTCCGTTGAGGACCAGACTGTCCCTGCCGACACAGATGCGGTCATGCGTGCCGAGCATTGCCTGTCGCGCAATGAGGAAGCGGCATTCGACGCGGCCATTCTCCGTGGAATGTCGTCTGGACATGCAATGTCATCTGTCCGCGGCACATTCACCGTGGATCCCACGCGAGCAATTCCATCGGAGCGACTTCCCTCCATGGAGCGCTTTCTCACGTGCGCCGTCTTACCTCGGCGGCCGCACGTGATCACCGGATGCATTGACCACTGGCCGGCCCTCACGGGAGGACGATGGGCAGACCCGAACTACCTCGTCGCTGTTGCGGGGCACCGGACTGTTCCCGTAGAGCTTGGATCAAAGTACACTGACGATGAGTGGTCCCAGCAACTCATGACCTTCAGGGAATTTGTCGATGTCCACGTGCGCGCACGTGTCGAAGGCGGCATTGCGTCCACAAGAGGGCCTGTGGGATACCTTGCCCAGCATACGCTCTTTGCACAGGTCCCTGAGCTGCGCCGCGACATTGCAATTCCCGATTACTGCATGCTGACTCGTGCTGGTGGGGGTGACGGGTTTGGGGACGGATGCAGTGGGGATGGGGAGGAAGCGGAGGAAGGCAACGAGAGTGGCGATGGCGGGGGCGTGGACGTCAACGCATGGTACGGCCCGGCGGGAACGGTGTCTCCTCTGCACACGGATCCCAAGCACAATCTATTCGCCCAAGTCGTGGGTCGCAAGTACGTGCGTTTGTATGCCGAGGAGCACTCTGCGGCCATGTATCCCGCGGGGGGGTTGCTGGGCAACACGAGCCAGGTGCGTGTGTGTGCAGGCTGGGTGGTCTTGGTGGTTCGTGGATTTACTGGCCGGAAATGCTGTGCTTTCATTCGTATTCAGACCGATTTTGCATGCATCTTTGTCGCTTGTTGTGTTGTATTGTACCGAGACTCATTCTCTCGTCTTGTCGTTTATGATGCCTTTTTGTGCGTGGTTGTTTCCGTGGTTGCAATCGTGACGCAGGTTGATTTGGACAATCCAGACACCGCGCGATTTCCTCTTTTCAGCAAGGCGCCCTATCTCGAGTGCATCCTATGCCCGGGAGACATGCTGTACATTCCTCCGCGGTGTTGGCACTACGTCCGCTCTCTCGACGTCAGCTTCAGTGTGAGCTTTTGGTGGTCCATTTCTTGACGGTCGATCGGCACTTTTTATCCCACTCTCAAAGTGGAACAAACTGCGAATCGCAAAGAAATCGCGCCCCCGGATGCGAACCGACTCCATCCCCGCGTTCTTGCACTCATAATTTTCCGATGGACTCCGAGACGCCCCAACATTGCCGTCACGTGAAGTTTGTGCGTGTTTGGGAGGGGGGGCAACAGAAGCTAATCCCCACACTCCAATCACTCTCCAACACCGAGAAATATGGAGAGTCGATAGGAGGACTCAAAGAACCGATCGGTCTGCGACTGTTTTGAGTGCAGTGTGTATATATGTGTGTGGATTTTACTTCCACAGCTGATAGAGCACCACCCCCGCTGTGAAAAGTACAACGGCGACGTGAATCGACGTCACAGCAAACCTCGGCGTCACTGCCTTGAGCATTGCGAGGACTTTGGCATCAAGCTGTTTTTTTAACGAAGGGGGAAAATTCGGCAAAGTGCCGCTGTATTAGTAAAGTGCGGACCAGGCCTCTACAAAGAGCACATAAAAAAAAACGTATGCGTCGTTACTACTAAAAACATCGTTCAACAGATTCTGAGATGTGGGACAAAAGGGTGCCACAATCCAATCTGTCACAAGGTGGCGACGCCCTTCGGACCGACTCAGCAAAGCCCTAATGCACCCACACACCTCATCGCGACCGCCTGAGTTGTCGATGACATAGTCTGCTCTCTTTCGCTTGTCATCGAGGGGCATTTGTGCCGCTATTCGCTGGCGGGCATCGTGCTCGCTCATCTGATTGCGGTCCATAAGACGCTGCAGCTGGACATCAGGAGTGCTGTGTGTGTGTGTGTGTGTGTGTGTGTGTGTGTGTGTGCAGTTATGTGTGCGAGTGCATGCGTAAGTGTGAATGAGAAATGCATCCGATTTTACAGCACAGTTGCGTTTGTTTGTGTGAGTGTATGTTCGTGTGTACATGTGTTATGTCTGTGTTTGCATAAGTGTGTGTACCGCACCAGTAGACGACCACTGTAGCATGGACCATCTTCAGAGCCTTGACATTTTCGAAGAGCAACGGCACATCCAGCACGATGAATCGTCGCCCTGCATTCGTGCATGCACGTCACATTTAGTTCCACGTTAACATCAAACAACAAATCCGTCTCGGTCCAACGAATTCCTGTGCACAAGAAGCGAATGGCCCGATCAACATCATTTTTCCATTCGGAGACGTCAACTCACCGCAAATAAAGTGCCAGGCAATCTGTTTGAACATTTCCCGGAGTACATACGGATGCGTGCACTTGTTGAGCACGGCCCTTTTTGTTGCATCTGCAAATATAATCTGTCCGAGTTTGTCGCGATCGATCTCTCTGTCGGCCTTCAGAACGCCCTCGCCGAAGTTACGCACAATGTCTCTCCAAGCTGGACGGCCCGGCTCAACCACTGCAATACATGGGGTAGCCACACGCATTCGCGTATAAAAGCGACACAATACAAAAACCACGCACGCGGCATAACGTCGTGATAACCAGCACTCCAATGAGAGAGCATATCAAGTCAAGCCAGGCGGCACCCACAACAAACGGTCAGCTATACATCGCACTGTGTACCTTCACGTGCGATTCGATCAGCGTCTACGATCGGAACATTCTGTTTATCCAAGAGTGAAGATACCGTACTCTTCCCTGAAGCAATTCCGCCTACAGATTCCAAAAAGAAGAGAATCGACTTCAGTTGCTCATCATCGAGCAGTGTAAACCCTGTCACAGTTATTCGTACACCACAACACACACGCGACGCACGCACACACACACACACACACACACACACACACACACACACACACACACACACACACACACACACACACACACACACCCACCCGTCAGACCGATGATCTTCATTTTCCGGAGACTTTGGCGGCCAGCATTTATGAAAGCATCGGTCGGAGTGCAATTGTAACATAGTTGAACAGGAATAGATGAATGTCACTGCGTAATGAGAGCCCTGTTCACTCGGGCCGTCTGAACTTTGGCTACTATCACGTGACTAGTCCACTTGTGGGTCAGGTGAAGCCTATTTTGGTTCGATTGGGTTCCACAGATTGTATTTATGGTAACTGGACACCATGACACAATCATGTGCGAGGTTGACACCACGGCCTGCATTGTGAGATTCAGAGATTCACTCGCTTGAGATCCAACTCGCTTCACCTTCGCGACGGAGAGAACGTGTCGCTCGTGAAACTGTGTGTGATACACGACGCAATGGTTGTGGTCAGTTAAACTTTGGGTTTATGATGCTGTTCGCTGAAGTGGTGACGGCTTGGTAGACAATTAAAAGTATTGGCAAGAATATCCGCCCCCTCAACACTTGCATACCGGCCGTCCGCAGCAATGGCAACAGGATCCGCAGAAGCCAAGGGCGAGTGCAAGGCCAACATTCCCGCCAGCACGGCGCAAATACTGCCGAATGGACAAGATATCAGCAAGCGTCCAAAGCCATGCTGTGCGTGTGGGGACACAAAGAAGCCGCGGGACACGTGGTTGGTACCAGTTGTTGTGGTTGCTGCATCTACCTCATCGTGCATCTGTCGTTCATTCATGGTGTTTTATGTGAAGAGGCGCTTTCCCACAGTCCACTTGGCCTGTCCTCATCGAAAGACTGATTGATACGCTCTCTGTCTGCAGCATTGTCGAGAAGGGCGAGGTCAACTGCAAAGATTTGATCGAAGCACACAAGGCCTGTATGCGTGGCTGGGGATATGACGTGTAATCCGCCTTCAACTTTCACTATGACTGTTCTTGTATATAATTGTACTATAGCACGCAAACATTAATATAGGGATGGCGTGCAATTTCGTGTCATTTTCAATTTTTGTTGATGCGACGGTGGCCAGCAACATGCGTCACACAATGTCCAATGTAGGGATGCACATATAACACACTCGACACTTCTCTACACGTGTCTTTTTTACGATGACCCAATCATTGGGTTTAGCCGCGGAAAAACGCTTGCAGTGTGCGCTGTTTGTGCGTCGACGCCTCTTGCCTGCATAATGTAGTGAAAGATCGTGCAATTGTGAGTAGCTGATGTCACTCGGATTTCGCGATCCAGTTTCGTGTGCCCCCTCAACGTCTCAACAATCGGCGAATACAGAATGCTGCCACTGCACACAAGTCCCACAAGTTGCTGTCGCCGGGACAACAAACCGCTCGGCATTTTAATTTAGCCGAGGTGAACCCATTGGAGGCACTTGGAGGCATTCGCTCACATGACTCACCCCGTGGTGCCTGCCCTGGCGACTGCTTTTCTTCGCTTGTGAGCCGGGCCAGGCGTCTCGGTACGCTCAGCTAGACGCTCTGCAAAGCAACCGCACAGAGATTGGGATGTGAGGAAATAGGTTCACACCCTATCGGCTCGTGCAGGCAACATTACATTAGCAAAACACACAACACTTGCTGTTCGCAGTTGGCACTGGTACCAGAAAGAAGACTGAATCCCACAATTTCTCAAGAGCACTCCTAACAAAGGCAATTTTTACCCTTCAGTTCCTTATCGAGCAACTCGTGCACGCCGGCATTTCCCAGACAGGCATCGACATGCCTCGCCGCGGCCGCCTCGCTGTCATAGTCACGGGCTATGAGACATACCGGGCACTGATAGAACAAGACGGACGCCGACGCCTGCACATGACTAATATCCCGCAGTGCATCTTCACTCTCATGCGTGCCGGCATCGACCCCTTTGCGCTTGAGAGGAGTGGCAACGGTGCCTGTGGTGTCAAGATCTCTCACGCTCGCTTCATTGCCACTCGGCAAACTCGACAAGACCGAATTCGCATCGAATGCACACACACCCACTCCACCGGCGTCTGCTCTGTTTGTCGCGGGAGCACCGTAAAACCCAGTGCGCGCCTTCTTCCTTCCAGCATCAAGGGATACATTTCCGTCGCCCCCGTCGTAATCTTTCCGGAACGCTTTTCGCGCGTTTACATAAGGGTTTTTGGGAGTTTTGTACGGATTTGCAATTGCTGCCTTCGGTACCCCACGCGATGCGTCTCCGTCGATGGAGTGGCGATCGCCATCTGGGGCGTCGTGGTCCATCTCACGCACACACTCGCTCACATGCCCCATGTCGGAACGCGCAACAGCAGTACCAGGTGAGTACCCCTGAGCAGCACTGCCGTGGAGTGCGTCCAACACGTCATTTCCGGCACCAGCGTCAATGTCTTCGTCGGCGCCGTCGTCATTTCGATCGATGACGTCGTCGTCCTCGTCATTCTCGCAGTGCCACTCTGATGCAAACCAGTCGTCTTTGTCTGCTTCGTCCTCTGCGTGCACGCCAACAGCAGAGCCCACCGCACCCGCATTATTTATGGCGCCCGCAGTCACGCCTTCTGAGCCATCCCCATCCTCCTCTGGGCTCTGTCTGATGCTGCTGCGCTTGTCTTTTTTCCCTTGGTGTTGAAAAAATCTGTGCGAGAGGAGTGATAAGAGGGGAGTACTTAAATTAGTGAGAGTCAAACGCGAGCGTGAGCACAAAGAGGTACGCACAGTAGTCCGCGTGCCATCAATCAGGTCATCAATACCTCGCAATGTCAGTCTTTCCACGCACACCCTCGCCCTCGAGTGCCGACGCCCGTATGCCCATCAAACGCAGCTTCAGCGGGCCAGTGCATGCCTTCATCTCCGTCTGTATGAGGCGCCAGGCGGCCGCATATAGACCCTCCGCAGACGAGACCGCCCCGCGAAGCGACATGGCGCGCGTTTTCACAACAAATTCGACTGTCTTCAATTTAACGGTGACGGTGCGACAGCGCAGCGACTCGGCGGCGAGCTCTTCGCTGAGAGACGTGCAGAGACTGCGGCACTTTTCAGAGAGCGCCACTTTGCTTTCAATTGGTGCAAAAGTGCGCTCGACGCTCATGCTTTTCCGCGGTGTGTCCCTGCAATGTCGTGAATTTGTTGTGGCATTTTTAGTGTGTTTGCTAAATAAATGAGTGCCAATGTGCGTCGCGTGCGTGTGTTGTCGTTTGTAATCATGATTGGGTGAGAACACCCCCCCCCCCCCAAACTTAAAACAAACAGTGTGTGTCAGGTGCAACTGCTGCCATTCGGTCGTGGTTATGCATTGCACATAGGAGAGTGCGCAAGTGCCACAGCTTTAGCTCGTTACAACTGAACCCGATCGCCCACGTGCAGACAAAACATTAAAAGAGATGCCACCACACAGCAGCAGATCTTACCGTGCAAATACAGTCGTCCCGATGCCCAGCGCAACCGAGAGGAAGAAATGGAAAGAAATCGGGGAGAAGAGCCTCGAGAGATCGCTGCGACGGTTGTAAAGTTCACCGCACACCTCAATTCCAAGAGCACGCAACATGCGCTCCGTGACCTTCCCGATCCCGCAAATCTTGCGGATAGGCAGCGTCTGCATGAACCCCAGTATGTCTTCGCGCGTGGACGGAAGGATGAACTGTCCGTTGGGCTTGTTCATGTCCGAGCACACCTTTGCAATCATTGTGTTGGCGCCAACACCGGCACTTGCAGTGAGCTGTGTCTCGTTGTGTATTCGCCTGCGCATCTGATCCACAGCTTCTCCCGCATCCAGGCCCGTCCGCCGCAGATAGTCGGTAATGTCCACATAGGCCTCGTCAAGGCTCATGGGCACATATCGAGGGTCATAGTCACGCAGCACAGCGCGCACTCGCTCGCTGTACGCGCGGTACTTGTCAAAGTTTGGCGGGAGAATAATCAACTCGGGACACAATCGCAGACCGATGTATCCGGGCATTGCGCTCCTCACGCCGAATTTCCGCGCCGCATAGTTTGAGGTACTCAGCATGGACAGCCCACCGACCGCCATTGGCTTATCGGCAAGCTCAGGCTTTTCCAAGATTTCAATGGCTGCGTAAAAGGCGTCCATATCAATGTGCACAATAGTCCGCGTGAGTTCCCGCGAAGATTCAAGCTGCATCACCTGGGCATCGATTGCCTTCATGGTCTGCTGGAGAGCCGATGGATCCTTAGCGTCGGCTGCATGCAGGCGCTCGAGTGTCCCCTGCAACGAGGCAATGCGCTGCGTGACACGCGCATCTTTTCTCTTCTCATTCTCAAAGAAACGGGATCCCCTCGATGCCTCCAAAATAACACGGTTCACATGCGCCACGTCCACACCAGTGAGTCCTGCTTTGTCGGGATTCAGGCTAACACGCGCCACCATCGAGCACTCTTCAGCCTCACGGGTGCGTTGGTGGTGTGCATTACTCGCTGCAGTTGATTGCCCTCCGACTCCGTGGCCTGTCGCCCCATTTTCAACAGAGTTGCCCCTTTGCGTGATGGTGCACGGATATGCATCGCTGCCGTCGCCATCGGCACTATCCAGCCCCTCCCACGAGCAGTCGGAAGTATAGCCAGTGGCGTGCGTCTCGTCATCCATATCTATGGCGTCTAAAAGCGCTGGCGGTGCTCATGACGGTAGGTTATTGACACACATCTCCAGTCGAACACACTTTCTTGCATTTTCAGATACTTTTCTTCACCGTAACAGGTTTATAAAATAGCAGCACCACCTGAATTCTGCGCGGGCGCCTCTGGAGTGAAACAGCGAAATCACGTGCCAACATGAAAAATTTTTACACTCAACTCGCCAATCCCTGAAGCCATTGAGGGCCAGAAACAGTTACGAACCCGCGGTGGCGCCCTGCTCCCGCACATCCACCAGCATAATCAAGTTGCCCACTGAGGCGGCCGCACTGGCGTTGAGCAGCAGAAGCAGGGAGCACTCTGCTCAATAGTATCGCTATTGGACAGCTGCCAAAGCATATTAATACTTATTGAGACAACTCACTCGACTGACTGCGTTGCCTGCCGTTGTAAATCAGCGTTACACTGCCGAGTCGGCGGCCGGTCCTTCTGATTGCACGCCACTGAGTCTCGCAGCTGACTTCATCACAGACCGCGGCTGCTTTGCAATGCTGACACTCTCCACAAATTGAAAGTACATGCGTATGCATTTTTTAGTCGTTTCTATGGCTACACGCTCCTTACATGTGATTACTAAGGTCACGTTGGTCAACTGTTTCAGTGAAACGTCAGTATGTGTGCCTGAGACTAGCGTCCAAACACTCTGCAGCGTGAGTTATTCTACTCCCTTCTTCAGTCGGCAGCATACGGCATGCAACATGGGGACACTAAGTAACTTAACACTGAAGATTGGCAGAGGCAGTTTCTGACCAATTCCGGAAGATGGACAGAGAACGAAAGACCGAGAAGAGATCAATCAAAGCACACACATCCCATGCAACGTGTTGCTGTTGCATACGAACGGAGTTGGTCTGGCATTTTAATACATACATTCACACGCAATATGTTAAACCCGGGGGTGGCGCAGCATCTTCATGATTGGGAATCCCGTTGCTCGGCAAGTGTCCACATTGAGCTGGCTTACGCTGCCCAAGTTAGAAACATCACCACCGGCGACGCAGCGGCTGATATTGAGCGTGTGAACACAACTTAACGCAGACACATCCATCACTGCATGGCAGCAACCGAGGTGAAGTGTGTGTGTGCCGCCCAATGCAGCCACGTCAACCACACCGCTGCACTCCTGAAGGTTGAGCGTATGAACGCCGCCCAATGCAGACACATCCACAACTCCATTACATCCCCGGAGGTTGAGCGTATGAACGCCGCCCAATGCAGACACATCCACAACTCCATTGCATTCCCGGAGGTTGAGCGTATGAACGCCGCCCAATGCAGACACATCCACAACTCCATTGCATCCGCGGAGGTTGAGCGTATGAACGCCGCCCAACGCAGACACATCCACGATTCCATTACATCCCCGGAGGTTGAGCGTATGAATGCCACCCAACGCAGACACATCCACAACTCCATTGCATCCTCGGAGGTTGAGCGTACCAACGCCGCCCAATGCAGACACATCCACGATTCCGTTACATTTACTGAGGTTGAGATTGTGCAGGCGACCCAACGCAGACACATCCACAACTCTATAACAGCCCTCAAGGTTGAGGGTATGTACGCCTCCGAACGCAGATACGTCCATCAAACCATATGAATACATGAGGTTGAGCGTATGAACGCCGCCCAACGCAGACACATCCAGCACATCATTGCAATAACCGAAACTTAAAGTATGTACACCGCCCAATCCAGAGATATCTGTCACTCCATCACAACCGGCAAGGTCGAGAGAATACACGCCACCTAATGAAGATACATCGACAACTTGACGACAGTAGCTAAGGATTAGCGTATGAACGCTGCCCAATGCAGACACATCCACCAGACTCTCACACCCTGCGAGATCAAGGGTGTGCACACCACGCAATGCAGACACATCCGCCAGTCGACTGCTGTAGGAGAGATTCAGCGTGTGAATACCACTAAGAGAAGACACATCCACCAGATCATCACAACTGACGAGGTGGAGCGTGTGAACACCGCCCAAAGCAGACACATTCACCAGTTTTGCACATCCTGTGAGGTAAAGGGTGTGTACACCTCCCAATGGAGATACATCCACTATCGCATTACGACACCAAACAAGGTTAGTGAGGACAGAATCGGGACGCACAAAGCGAATCACAAGGAGCTCTTTTGGAATCACGGAATCAACGAGAGAGCGAAAGTCTGCATCCTCATAGAAACGGCGCGCGTTCGGTGCTGTAAGAGCGAATCTACACAAACCGCGCAGCTGAGAGCGAAGAAACGCACTCGTGCGGGACAGGGAGAGTAAATCTGCGGGTCCAAGGAAAGGAACGACGTGCTCAACAAGCACTTCGATGGGAAGCGACGCCATCGCCGCCATATTAATACGCTTGCTTCAACTGAGTTTAGTTGTCTCCCCAATGATTGTGCACACACACCCAAGGTACAGTTCGCCGATTCCCTCAAGCCCAAAGAAAAGCATTAATGAAAATCACCCTTGGATGTCGTAATGGAATGTGAGGCGCACTATTGTGCGAACCATGGATGAAGCAAACAGAGACATGATCATCCATCCTTCTGTCCCAGTTGACGTATGTGTGCGTTCAATTCACACAACCGGCACAGACAAGTTCATCCGGGGCGGTAATTCATATAATTTGCGCCGGTTAGCCACTCCCTATCAGTCCGTGTCACTTTTGTTGTTGTGTTGTGACAGATCGCTCCGTCGACACTCACCCAAACTTATGCAGCAAGGGTAGAGTTTTCGGGGAATCGACATGACGTTGACGCACGAGAATGGCAGTGGGCTTGCTTAGCCTTGCGTGCATCTCTTCTTCGCACGACCGCTTCCATCAGAATGCTGTCATGGTTTGAAGAAGGGGAAACGGCTGACCGACAGTTGTGCTGCTACATCAGTGGTAAGTAACCCTGCTACATTAATATATAAAAATACACACTTAGCTGTCAGCAGACAAGCGGTTGACTCAGCATCGAGGGAGTGCGAATATAACCATCGTGGCACTCTAATCGTGGAGGAGTCACAAAGAGCTAACACGAGGCAGTGCCAGTGTCATTTCGGCAGTTGACACTATGGTGACGCCGGCCCGACCATCCGCTGATGCCGGTCAGTATTATAGTGCGTTGTACTGGTGCTAATGATTGGATGTGCGGTGTGTATTCAGACACGCCATTCGCACAATTGAAGCAACTCTTAAAAAAGCAAACAAGTGTGCAAATTCACTCACACGAAACGAACGTTTACAACTGCATTTCTGCAGGTCGTGGATCAGGCCGCGGAGGGCGCCAGCGAGGAAATTATGCAAATGCATCAAATACATCGGCAAACAGAGGCGCGTTAAGTGGGGCCCGGGGCGGCGACGGTAGTCGGCCACTTTGCAACCACTATTCGAAGGGCAGCTGCACATTTGGATCTGATTGCCACTTTCGTCACGATGCATCTGCAGCGACCGCTTCAACAACATCAGCGACAGCAAGAGGACGCGGAGGGCGAGGGAAAAACGATCATGTCGCCCAACAAACAGATGGAGAAGCGAATCCACCCCGATTTCGAGGCGATTATCTATCACTGCATCGCCGGATGCAAGATCCCATAATCAATCAGCAGGCAATGAGGGCGCTCGTGCGTGCGTTGGGAGGAGTGGACGCAAACGAAGCTGTGGCCGCCCTTGCAAGCGAGGACGGCGGCAAAAGACTCGACGAGCTCACTTCGTGCCCTTTCGTAGCACAGCCGCGCACAGAGAACGCCTACTCATTTGTCGGCGTAATTGTGCCTTTGCTGATGATTGTCGTGGATAACAAATTCCGACAAACCGCATATGCAACCAGTCTGCAGAAAGTGTGGCCTCGCCTCAGCAATGCAGAGTTCATAACACGGGCAGTGGAGTGCGCATGCACCGACGGGCTGCAACCGACGTCTTCGTGGGCAAGGGAGGACCGCGAGTTCTGGGAGAGGTGTGGACAGGCGAGAGGCGTGGCTGGCCTTGTAGCGCAGTTCATCTTCACTCTCCTGCGATACGAGCGCGACGTACAAGCAGACATCCAGTTTGAGGAATGGGTCAAACGCATCGAGCGGCGGGCCCCTGGGAGTCCGTGGGTTGTACATCTCCGCGCAATTGTAGACGAGGCAAACAAGAAGAGCTTGGAAAAGTGCGCGGCTGCAGCCGCGGCAACCGCATTACGCGCAAAGAGCTTGAGGGCTTCACAGGCATCTTCTCCGCCGGGAGGCCGCCACGATAATGACCACAGGGATTTCCGTGCGACGCGCATCGAGCCCACACAGGAAGAGATACTTACCCACGCGAGGCCGTACCTGCCCAGAGTCGACGAGGAAATGCCGCACGCAACTAGCGATGTTGGCGCGCTCCTCGAGCGTCACGCGCGTCTCATGAGGGAGGACATGGTTGTTCCGCTGCGTCGTGGAGTGCGTGCGTTCCTCGACGTGGCGGTGGCGCCATTCAAGAAGGCATCGGGAAGCCAACGGGTCAAGGTCAACGCATGCAAGGACGACGAGCTGTTTGGGGGTCGCGGTGGCGGACAACACGAAATGGGCATCACGGCCTTGCGCCACGCGAGATTCGAGAGAATTGTGACAGACAAGAGAAAGGGGCCCATTGTGATGATATCGTTTGACCAGATGACCAGCCTGTCTGCCAAGGGAAAGAGAGAGCGCGTCGACTTTTGGAGGGAGCACGGGCTCACTCCCGATTCACTCGTCTGCATTGCCGCAAATGTGCGCTTCAACAGCGAGGATGGACCCCCAGGGCTCGTATTTGCGACGGTCTGCGCACCAATCCCTCCGCACGACGACAGCAAGTGGGAAGCGCTGTACGGCGGCGACAGGTGCTTCATTCATGTCACGCCGCTCGACCTCAAGCGCGATGTGAGCAGGCTCATTGCTTTGTCGGAACCAACGGCCCGTGGTGCGGAGAACTTTGTGCTGCAAATCCAAGGCCACTTTTACGCCGGTTACAAGTACGTTCTGAGCGTGCTGCAAAGCCCCCTCACCGACACATATCCCATCCTGCATACTCTTGCCAGCGCCGACACGGGCATGCACACGCCACAGACGAATCCTCTCAGTAACCCCGAGTTCTTTTCGCGCGGCACGTGCGTGGGAATATCCGCACTGCTTAAGGACAATGCACCGGCTGGGACGGCACAGCACGTGACAATCGACAGCTACGACGGCGTCCGCGAGCAGCTTCGTGCAATTCTGCCGGTGATTCGCATCGACGGGACACAGGTCGACGCCGTTGCCGCCATTCTTACGCGCAAAATAGCGCTGATTCAGGGGCCGCCGGGAACGGGAAAGACACACGTGGGCGCGATTGCAACCAAAATGATACTCGATCACAGCATTCAGATGCGTGCAGGCCTCGGCATGCATCGAGGAGCAGCCAACGGAGCGATTGCGATTGTACCGACGCCGATCCTGTGCATCTGCTACACAAACCACGCACTCGACCAGTACCTCGAGGCGCTGCACATGAAAGAGGGCGTTCCACTCGAAAACATTGTGCGAATCGGGGGGCGGAGCAGGAGCGAGCTGCTGGCCCGTCGCAACCTGTTTACTCTGGAGAGAGAATCCCTGTCGAACACGACCCACGGGGAACGTGCAAGATATGCGAAGCTGTCGCGTGAGATGGATTCACTTGCAAAGGAGATCGAAGAACACGAAGAAATGGCAACACTCCAACTGGAGACCGCATCGTGGAATTGCGTTAGTGAGGTCTTCTCGGTTCTGGATCCCGTCAACCACGCGCGAGTCAGCGGCCAAGACGGGGACTTTGTCTCCGTGGGAGATGTGAACAAGAGGTGGAAGAAGTGGGTGCAAGGGTGGGTGCCAAAGACAACGGCGGCGCACGCAGAGCGGCAGCGGAAGGTCAGTCGCGAGAGGGTCAACCAGTTCAGTGCCATCGGCGAAAGTGCGGACAATGGTGGAGACGCTGCCAGCAGCGACGGCGATGCAGCCGTGACGGAAGATCACTTTGGCCAGCTGTGGATTGTGCCTGTCGCAGAGCGGCGCCGCACAGCTATGGCATGCATCGAGACGATTCGACTAGGCGCAATTAAGCAGCTGACGCAGGCACTGTCAGCGTACCAGGAAAAGTCAAACGAGATTGCCGAGCTCAAGAACGTCTCTGCGATCCGGCTCCTATCAAAGGCAACGGTTATTGGAATGACTACATCCGGGTGCGCAAAGCACGCGAGCATTCTCCAGGCACTCGAGCCGCCCGTCGTGCTGTGCGAGGAGGCCGGCGAGGTGCTTGAAAGTCACGTGATTGCGTCCCTATCGTACGGCACAAAGCAGCTCATCCTCATTGGTGACCACAAGCAGCTCCGTCCGAAGGTCGAGTACGAGCTCTCTGTGGAATCAAAGCGCGGTTATGATCTGGACGTCTCACTGTTTGAGAGGCTCGTGCGCATTGGAGAGCAGGGCACGACAGCAAGCAAAGACAACGACGGCGGCTGCAGTGACGGTGACGCCGAGGAGAGTGTGGTTGGCGCAGAAACGCAAGCACGCGGCGCCTGGCACGTGACCCTGGACTCTCAATACCGCATGCGCCCTGAAATCGCGCATCTCATCCGTTCGACGATCTATCCCACGCTTTGCAACGGCGACAATGTGGCTTCCTACCCCAATGCCCGCGGATTCGGAAGGAACCTTTTGTTCTTCGACCACGACACTCCCGAAAGTAAGGGTGGCGGCGCAGGACTGCGTTCGCCAAAGTCGTATACGAACGAATTTGAGGCAGAGATGGTCGTCCAACTGATCCGATATGCCGTCAAGCAGGGATACAAGCCGGACGACATAGCTGTGTTGGCAACGTACACGGGGCAGCTGCTCGTGCTGCGCGAGAAGCTCACCCGCGAGCGCATGATGGTGAGGCTGTCGGATGGTGACGCCGAAGAGCTCGGCTTGGCGCTGTTTGATGGTGAAGAGAGCACAACCAACACCGATATGGACAGCACACGGTCGGCGGGAGCAAAGGGAAGAGGCTCCGTGGGCAAGGGGAAGCAGGACAATGCAAACAGAAAGGCAGGGCTAAACAAAGAGGATGATGGCGGACCAACAGCAGTCTCCCTGCGCGAGTGCGTTCGACTGTCGACGGTGGACAATTTTCAGGGTGAGGAGGCGTTGCTCGTTTTCGTCTCGACCGTGCGCTGCAACGACAAGGGCCAAATCGGCTTTCTCAAGACATCAAACCGCGTCAATGTGATGCTATCCCGCGCAAAGCACGCAATGTATGTCCTCGGATCATCGCGCACCGTCGACAAGCGCCAGGGAGAGAGCATGTTTAAAAGCGTCCTTCAGCTGCTGCGTGACGGGAACGCAGTTGTCCGATCCATCCCCCTTCGCTGCGACAACCACCAAACAATCACCGAGGTTTCCACGCCCACACAAATCAGGAGCTTCTGCAAGGACGGCGGATGCACTCTCAGTTGCAACGCCCGGATGAAGTGCGGCCACAAGTGCGCCCTCACGTGCCATCCGGACAACCGCGATCACGATCCCGCGGGCGTGTGCAACGAGACATGCATGCGCCTCTTGCGGCCGTGCCAGCACCCATGCCCCAAATTGTGCGGAGAAAAGTGCCCGACAAAGTGCAACAAGATCGAAAAACGTACGCTTTTATGTGGCCACACAAAGGATGCAAAGTGCCACGAGGTCGTCGCAACACTCAAATGCGACGTGTCGGTTGATGTCATGTTTCCCTCTTGTGGACACGCCGGTAAAGTGAAGTGCTGTCTCCGCAGCGAGTTTGAGGAATTGTGCAAGGCCATTGCAGACGGGAGCAAGGCAGCGGTACACCTCGACGAAGCAAACAAAGCACACATTTTCGATTGCTGCACTCCGTGTGGACAGGGCAGGGATCCGTGTGCACACATGTGTAAGAGTATGTGTGGCGCATGCACGCGTGCAACGGCGCTGGCGCTTGCCGAGGATAGCGGGGACGTGCGCATCAGCAGGCTGCACGCACGCACGTCGCACGCGGGGCTGTGCAAGGAGCACTGTACCCGGACAATGTCGCTGTGCGGTCACCCATGCGGGGGAGGCAGCTGTCACACTGCCAGCGAGTGTCCGCCGTGTCCAAAGAACTGTCGCATTGCATGTGCCCACTCGCGGTGCACAGAGCAGTGCAGTGTCGCGTGCGCCCCCTGTGCCGAAGCCGAGTGCGTGTGGGCGTGCACATCGGATCATCCGGGCGGTGGCCGGCTAGCATGCTTACATCCGTGCGCCGTGCCGTGTGAGCGACTTCCCTGCGACCATCGCTGCAGCAAGACCCTTCTGTGCGGTCATACGTGCCCGTGCGTGTGTGGAGACAGATGCGCTGACGAAAAGCATTGTCCCGAATGTGCGCGCAACAACGGCGGCGACAATGGCAACTGCGTGGTCGAGCTCATTATGTCCACAACGCTCGCCGACCATACTGTCAATGACCCGCCGCTTGTCATCCTAGCATGCAACCACGCGTTCACCACTGAGCATCTTGACATGCAGCTGGGCATGGATATGTTTTACAGGCGCGATCCTAGCGATGGGAAATGGATTTCCACAAAGGATATCAGTGCCATCACTGACAACGAGCTGGATGATCTCGCAAAAAGGGCGACGTGCCCACTGTGCCGCGTCCCCATATCCGGGGTATTGCGGTACGGACGCCCACTCAAGGCGATCGAGATGCGCCGCGCGGGCATTCTCTTTCTGCGCAAGGCCCAAGTGGCAGCTGCCGCATACGAACAGGAGGCCCAATGTGTGCGCGCTCAAGTCGACGATGACAGCACACACATGACGGGCGACAGCGACGGCATTAAAAAAGCTCTGAAAACTGCATTGTCCATGCACAAGACCCTTCAGCAATGCATCAACGACGCCGAGGCAAGCATAAGGAACTCCCCGCCGAAGCGTGTATATGAGCTCGAGGTGATTGCAAGCCAGAGAGTCGGCGCTGCGCCTTCCTTGCGAGACGCCCCACTGTGGCAGCCAGTGTGCCGCCTCTATATGGCCGCACTCAGGTGTGCGACTGCAAGCCTTGCCATCTCGGGCGTCGTGGTAAGGAGAATGAGTATTGCCGCCCGTGATCCTGTTGCGCAAAGCCCCGGCAGGACGGCTGGCAAGAAGCAGCCGGGTGCAACTGGCCTCACTGCCGCCACAAACGCGGTGAAGAAAGCATACGAGATGCTCGTCGACGTCAGCAACAATCACAGTCGTGCGTCTCGCGAATCGGGTGCACGCGTTGAATGCGAGCGAGGTCTATTGGTTGCCGTCGAAGGCCATCTTGTGATGGCCGAAATTGCGTCGCAAGTGGCCGCGCTGGAGGACGAATATATGCGTCGCGCACTTGCTGCCGCGAAGAGTGCTCTGGCGGATGTGGGCAACGCCAGCCTATTGCAAGCGCGGGAGGAGCTGAATGGAATGCTCAAGCGAATCGAAAAGGCAAAGAAGTCGCTGACGATAGAAGAAAAACGGGCGGTGTTTGCCGCAATGTCTGGTATGGGAGGTTACGGTGTCGGTAGCTTTGGGGGTCACTGGAAGAGCTGTCCGAATGGCCATGTCTACTACGTCGATGCATGCGGGGGTGCGATGCAGCAGTCGAAGTGTCCGGACTGTGACGCCGTCATTGGCGGACACAACCACACTCTCGCCGAGGGAAACGGCATCGCAACGCAGTTTCTCGCAGATGTGGGAGGAGAACTGCCTCCACCAAACTGGGAAGCGAACGCAAACGTGATTGCGCATGGCATTCACGGTTTCTTTTGATGTCTTTTCTGTGTTGACTGACTGTTTGTTGTGCGGTACGGTGCGTTGCGACGCTAAATACGAGTGAGATGCAACTTTGCTCATCAGTCAGGTTCCGGCAGACTCGTTACTGATCAGGAGTATTCCTGTTCATACGTTTTCTTTGTGTCCCATCGATCCGATGGATGTGAGCCGGCAACTTTGGCGACGCCTGAATTTGAAATAGCCGTAAGAAACCCGGCCATGGATTCACAAACGATTGGCCGTGTGTTGGCTATTAAAGGATCGCTTCGCTCCAATCCTATTGATGCACTACTCACGACAGTGCCGGACTGCAGTGTGGACACGGTCTATCGGGCAAATTGCTCAGTTGCGGGATGTAGAGCAGCTCAGCAAGACAGCCGTAGGTAATCGCAAGTGAAATGGATCGCGTAAGTTGGATGATTTGGTTTGACCCTATTTGCGGCCAGCAACCAAGCACCCAATTGTGTATATATTCTGCTGTTTGAAGCAGTAGTGGGCCCGCGTTGCCCTGATACAGAAAAAAAGAAAACGCGACGCCGCAGCAAAGCCGTAAACGATGATGATGAGGTGCAAGGGTCGCTGATCGAGTACCCTTGAATGGTGTGTTCAGAAACACAACAAAAACACAAAATAATACAAGACTGGAGCGCATAGTTGGAAAATAATTATAGAGAGATCGATCGCGATAGATAGATATGATAGAGAGAGAGAGCGAGTGTGGTGCAGTCACATGACGAGTGCCAGTCACACGCTCACAATATATGAAGTTGTTTAAATTAATGTCAGAGATAGGTGGCGGTTGCGGTAAATCTGATGGAGTGTGTGTCGCGTCCCGTCACAGGCAGCGGAGTTGCTGCGCGATAGATGCCACGCCGGCAGTGTACTCGGTATTGTAAGTTAAGTCGTTTTTTCTGGGCATAAAATTGGTGTTCATGATGGACTGAGGGATCGCATCATTGTTGTTGCAATGGTCCTCCGCCTCTGTGGCGCAGCCCATCTGCGCAGACAAAAAACACAAAAAAAGGGGAAAGGCATCATCAGCACACCATTGTAGACCACAACACGCAACACACCACAACACGCAACATACCACCGCACACAACACACCACAAAACACAACACACCACCGCACACGATGCATGGCAGTGAGCACAAGAAAATCAGAGCCCACCAAAAAGTATTTTAAAAAGAGAAACTCACCCTCAAGAGTCCCTTGATGAACTCGTCACTGTTCGTTGCAAAAACCCATGAGAATGGGTCGTCAGAGCGGTCGTCACTCTCACTCAATGGTCCTTCGAGGAACTCGGACGACAGTGACGACGGACTGCTCATTGCGAAAACCGTGTCGTCGTCAGAGCAGTCGTTTGTCCAGTGCGCCGTCATGTCCTTCTCATCAGCAGAAATGGAGTCGAGGATAGAATCCGAATTGGTGTCGTCGCTGCTGACATGACCGCATCCATCCCCATGTAGGTACGAGGGCAAGGGCAACGGCATGGGCAACGGATCGGCTGCAATGCCGAGTGGATGCACGCGCTCCCATGCCGTCCTGAAGAGCGTCTTGTCCAGCCCGGGCGCCTCCAGCACAAACGCGGCCATTCGCGCACTGACCGCAGCACGGTAGTCCGCGCGGTGCTCGGCGTAAACACTCGCGACGGCGCGGAGGGCGTTGCCCACCCGGGTCACGTGCTTGGCGGCGTGGTGGAATGCGGCCCCACAGAGCTCGCACTCAAAGTGCTTGCCGTGGCTGTCGGGATGCTGAAGCTCCTGGTGCTTGATGTCCTCGCCGGCGGCGCGCAGGGCGGTGATTACGACAGGGCATACGCAGCCTCCCTTCATCTTGATGCCGCACGTGAACTCCTGGCAGTACTCGGGGCAGACGAATGTTGCCGCCGTGCCAATGCACCGCTGGGGCAGGTCGTCGATGAGGCGGAGGTACTGCACAAACCTCGGATCTGTCACGTCCAGTGCCGACGTAAACAGCTTGGTCTGATACACCTTCCCACTGCATTGGCGCGGCTCGCTCGGTGTCCACTTATCGTGTCCATGTCGCGCGGCGGCGGCCGCATATGTCTCACGATGAAGGCGCACCTCGCCGCACTCCGCGCATTGGCACGGAGTTGTCTCCTGACGGTATTCGGCGCTGAAAACGAGAAGGAATCACAAGAGAAAAACGACCCGTGTCAAAAGGCAGCCCTCGCATACGTCGCAAGCAAAGTAATCGACAATTTGTTGAGAGGGACTCACAGTCTGTTGTGGGCAATGTAGGCTGCCAGCCGGTCGATGATGGCCTCCGTCAGAGAAGGCGCAAAGGAGAAAAACTCCCTCGATCCCACAACGGCCCCAAGCGCACGCTCGAGCTCCCTCTTGAGCCACACGTCCGCTGCAGAAAGCATAACGCCGCGCCCCTTCTTGCCCATTAAGGTCTTAAGGGTGTTGCGAATGGGAGCCATTGTTGCAATGTGTATATGTAAAAAGATATAAATTAAGCTTTAAAAAGACGACTTGTAAGTCTGTCTGATTGTCGCCGTGAGAGAATATGAGTATGTGTCACAGCCCTCTTTATGTCAATCGGGGTCTGTGTGGCTCACACACTGCAGACCGGCACACAAGCCACACAAGCCACACACACACACATATATATATATATACATACACACACACATATATATACATACACACACACATATATATACATACACACACACATAAAAACACACACGCATACGTACACCCATACACCATACACACACCATACACACTCGCGCATTAACACGCACACCCCATACACACACACGCACAAAGGGCGGTCCCTGTTGCACACCGAGCGACTGGGTGTGTCAGTATGGTGCAATTAGCGTCGGGGAATCGGGGAGAGTGTGCGGTGACGTCATGCTCGTAGCAAATCGCACCCCGGATGTTCCTCCCTGTTACTCCAACGGACTGGAAGTGCGCGGGCGAATTTTAAAAAAACACAAATTCATCTATATAATCGCGGTTTGATTTGCCTTGAATAACAGTCTCTGACCACACAACACTCGAGAATGACGCACGGAAAGCACGTTCTCCAGACCGCGCGCACCATTTTCACAGC
This sequence comes from Pigoraptor chileana, assembly GCA_943704495.1. Classification (NCBI taxonomy): domain Eukaryota; class Filasterea; order Ministeriida; family Capsasporidae; genus Pigoraptor; species Pigoraptor chileana. The sequence goes on from CALSCR010000814.1 coordinate 34,298, forward strand.
GCTCACAGAAGGGCGTGGCTTTGATCGCGTGCTGAGGGGAGTGAATATCACTGAGGCCGCCGAGGGGCGATGCGTGTGCGAGTTTGTTGTTGGGGAGGATCATGTGGTGGGTCATTCTGGTGTTTCATTATTTTCTCTGAAAACTTATATATTTGTTGTTTTTTTTGTTGTTGAATTTTGTCCTTTGACAGTCTTTTGTGCAGTGAGAGTACGGTACCTGATATTCGTTTGGCACTGTTGTTCGTATTATACTCAAACGCCCACGCATACACACAACGCACAGAATCGTGGAGGCACTCTCCATGGAGGCCTGACCGCAACGCTTGTTGACATTGTGAGCACGATCGCGATTGCCACGACGGGATCCGGTGCACCTGGTGTCAGTACGGGCATGAATATCACGTGAGTGTTCCCACAGTATGCGCCTGTTCCTTGTTGTTTGTTGGTCACGGAAAGATCGCCCACAGCTGACATGGGGTTGGCTGGATTGTGATTTATTGCTGCGCCTGTGCAGTTATATCAGCGCAGCTAACGAAGGAGATAAGATCGAGGTGGATGCGAAAGTACTGCGGGCAGGACGCACACTCGCTTTCGCTACGGTCGATCTACGAAAGGTTGATGGCAAGATCGTTGCCCAGGGTACACACACAAAGTTTGTTGGTTCATCAAAGTAAACCGAGACAAATGGTACTGACTTTCGTATTGTTGTCGCAAACTGACGGATCAACCGTAGATTAATCTCTCATTTGGGGTCTTTTGTGCAGCTGTATTGGGGCATGCCGTTTGAACTCACAAACAAAGCTGGCACAATCATATCACAATCGATAATTTGTGAGAGCGCATTCAGCAATCCGAATTGTCTCCACGCGCATCTCTGCATCACTGCTAAAGTTTTGATGTATGTATATTGTGAACGTGAACGCAACGCAGCAAGAAACGCAAATAGAAGCATAGAAGCAGCAGCGGGCGGCAGGCGCGAGACGACGATGGCGCTCAAAGACGAGGCGAGCAGTAATGACAGAATTGCGCACGCGGGGGGCTATACATTTTGCATGCTGATGTCATAATTTGACACAGCAGCTATTTGAGGTATGAGGAACACACAGAAGACGCGGCCTTTCTTCACGAGCATCCTGACATTAATTTCCGGCTGAGTTGTGCAAACACATCGGCATCGAGTGTGCTTGCGCGCGTGTACCATCTGTGCGCCTCGTCCCTCTGCGTTGTCACGGGTCCGCGATGGAAGACTGATGTTCCGTGCTCGAGGCAGCGCGCCAGATAGAAGCATGCAATGGCCAGACCCTTCCTCTCGTAGTCGTCCGTTGCGGGCTCCTGCTTTGACGCGCGCCGCACAGCCCCTTCAATGTCGACGGCGGCCAGCGCTTTCCGCGCCCATTCCTCAGCGTTTGTCCGCATGCGTCGAGAGTAGTAGTATCCCGCGAGATTTGCGCGGGAAAATACGGCCGCGGAGGTGTTTTCGGCGGATGCGCGCTTGTACCATGCAACGGCAGACGACTCGTTTGGTGACGTCCCCGCGCCCATCTGCAACATAAATCCAACGATCCTGCAAGCAAAGGAATCAAACGAAAAGTGGGAGAGAGTTGGCACGATTAAAAAATATGCAACCAAATAATGTGAGGATGAATCATGACGACAGAGAGGGCGCACCCTTCCACGGGGCCAGCGAGCAGCACAAGAAAAGACGCACACTAAAAACGCACCCCATCGATCGGACGTTGCCGTTGTGTGCAGCAGCAAGATGCCACTTGAATGCTTTTGTCAGATCTCGAAAGTCGTCGGTCGAGTAGAGCATGCCCAGCATACCCTGGGCGTCTGCGCTTCCCTCGGCCTTGCCATCCCGCGCCGCACGGAGCCACCACTTTTCCGCCTGTGTCGTGTGGGGTTTAGTGAGTGTTACTGAGTGTGTGGTGATGTCTCTCAATCTGAGACGGTTGCGCTTTTTTGTGCAACTGTGAACCCATGTTATCACCTACAAAGCCACAAGAACGCAACAACGGCTACATATAATACAACCCATACCCGACAACACTACATATGGTGGCGCAATCCGCCACAATCGCACATAAGAATGTCAGAGTTTGAACAGCTTGACACACAGCTGACAACTTGTTCTTTTGTCCTTACCTCTGCTTCTGATGGAGGCACCCCGTGGCCGGTAAAGTGGGCCATTCCGAGGTTATACTGCGCCGCGCAGATTATGTCCATGGGTGTGTCGGGATTGGTGGACTCTGCCACTTGCCTCATGTAGTCCAGACCTTTTTTCTGCGAGACAATATAATAGCGCAGGGGAGGTTGTTTAGTGTAATATCCACTTGTCATCAAACGAACTGAGGAGGGCTTCTCTGTGTGTGTGTGTGTGTGTGTGTGTGTGTGTGTGTGTGTGTGTGTGTGTGTGTGTGTGTGTGTGTGTGTGTGTGT
>CALSCR010000818.1:6200-56163 GCA_943704495.1 Pigoraptor chileana
CCCCCCCCCCCCCCCCCCCCGCTTAAGTTCAGCAATCCACAGCATTGTGCCACAAAATTGTTAAAGGCAGACTTGCACGGCTGCAAGATAGAAGGTAAGCAACTAAAAAGCAAGCCACCCATAACGCCTGCCCTCTGAAAATCATCATATGATGAGAGTATAAATTGTTGTGTGCTCCGATGCAATTCTTTCCTTCAGTATCGCACGCGAAATGTCCCAGTATGGTAGGACAAAGCGGAATCGTGGTGAAAGAGAACGAAAACACGTTCTTCATCGTTACAGCACAGAACAATGTTAAAGGTATGTGAGACTGTGTGTCATTTGGGAGACCTGTTGTATGCTGACTCTGCATCATTTTGTGGACACGCCTAAGACACTGACTTGCATCCTACATTCTTGTTCCCTATTGCCAGTAATTCCGAAAACGAACACTGCCTTCTACCTCCTCGGTCTGCCTGGCATAAGAATCGTCCTTTACGGAGAGCAATTCCGTTTTCGTTCTGCTGAGAGGTCAGCCCGGAAGTTCAAAGCGCGTGCAACGATAGATTTGTGATGTAGTATTAATCACCATCCCCTTAATGATTTTCTCTCATTTCGCGTTTTGGAACGATGAGATCTCATATATTTATTTTGCACTAAAGCCGTTGGCAATAAATCTGTACTTTGGACATATGCATAAACACACAAGCAGCCTAAATATTGATAATTAATAATCATTATGTGCCAAGTATTATTATTTCAGTCCACAAAATGAAATCAAATCGGACTCTTAATTCGGGCATATTTATTACTCTCATTTCTTCACGATCTTGCCCCTCCAAAAGACAGGGCCTCCTTTTTTCTTCAACTTCAACTCCCGCACACCACGTTGGTTCTCACGATGGTGACGCTCAGCTTGCGACCCTCCTCCATTTTCTCGTCCTCGAAGCTGGACAGAGCAAAAAGATAAATTTGCAAGGTCAATTTTGTCGTTCCCGCACAAATCATTAAATAATAATCATAAGAAGTAATTATTGAATCTCTCACCTTAGAGCTGCCAATCTGGAACGTCAACTCTTTGCCCCCGGCTGCACCTCGCTCCACTCGACTCGATTCATCAACAGGTGCACTCCTCAACCGTTCACCGAAAGACGCACGCTGAGATTTCTTCGACATCGACCCCAGCGAGGTATCCTGAGAGAGAAAATGGGAGAACACATCAACACATTCATACGACAGATAATGTCACGACCACAAGGCAGAAGCCTACTTTACTTACTCGGACTTCGAAAAACTTCGGTTTTTTGGCGGGCCCGCTCTTTGCAGAAGCTGCGGAACGCTTCTTGTCCGTGATATCTTTTCAAAGAAACACACACGTGGGTCAGTCACGGTAGATAAAAGCACAAGAGCGAAAGACACGAAGTACCACGTGATCACTCTACCCACCACCAGTCTCTTCGCCATCGTCCTCACTGCCACTCTCCTCTTCGTCCTCGTTGACAGGTTCAAAATTCGACAAGACCGATCCCGCCTTCTTGCTCTTGTTCGAGGATGATGGATGGAGAAGCCTAAACTCGTGGCTGTCGACGTCAACCTGGAAGTCTGGGTTTGTAAAGAGAGCCCCAAAGCGTTGATCTTGCAAAGGATTCGGTCCAGCCGCTGGCTCTCCCGTCTCCACCTCGTTGTCCAGAAGACGCTTTGCAAGCTGAGCGTTGACCTTTGGAAGCTTCCTTTGTAGCCTGATTCTGTTCTCCCTCGTCTCTTCGATCTTCTTCCGCAGTTTCTCTTGGCGATATTCTTTGTAGGCAAAGGGCTCACTAATAGCTTTGGCCTGCGAGTTGCCGATTGAACAAATGAAATTGAGGAAAACGGACACAACACAGACCAGGGGCATGCACAGTACAATAAAAACGCACCTCCTGATACAGCCGAATATCCATGAAGAAGCCATGCATGTAGGCTCGCAGAACATTTGTCCCGACAAGATGAGAAAGACCCAATCTGCAAACAAAGTAAGAAAAGACACGTAAGCGATTCACACCATTTTTGAATACAATAACATACTTCGAATCAACATGAAACTTACTCATCAAGTTCTTTGCGAGTCACAAATTTGTAGTCGTCGTACACTTGGCCCTGTGTTGTCTCCTCCAGTTCCTCCTGCATTTATCGATTGACATATGAGCCACAAGTCCCAAAAACCGCGTAAGTAAATAACAGAGAAGAAACCCGGAAGTTGGCGACTCACCGTGAGGTTGTCCAAGAAGGCGCACCACCTCGGCGCTGGTCCTAACGCAGGGACGTAAAATGTTTGAATTGCAGGATCCTCGCTCGCGACAAAGAATAGCCCAGACGAGCCTACCAAACAGAGCTCGTTTATGTCAGCGGGTGGTTCGATAGATGTCAGGTTTTTGCCCTGCAATAAACAAGATATCGCAACAATGAGGCCGAGAGCTACATAAAGAAATGTGCTATCTCAATCAGTCAACATGCACTGCGCGCACCGAATCCTTGTCCCAAATCTTGACGGCCTTTGCGTCGGCAGAGACGACTTGACGGGACGCTTCATGGAAGCGGATGTCCCGGATAGGAAAACCGTACTGATGATCCTTGATCCGAAGTGGTGCGCGTGCGCGAACATCGTAAACGAGCACATGCCCCGTCGATGTACCAACAGCCATTGTCAGCCCATCACCGTCGAAACGAACCGACTGAAAAAATCCCAAGGGAAAAGGGAGGAATGTGGCTCAATTTTAGTAAAAACCTAACGCAGACACGAGAACCGATGCAACACAAATACCATATTCAGTAACGCTCCGTGAACGGCCGAGCATACCGTGATCTCCGGAATGGCACCATCCAGCAGACTTGAAAATTCAGACGACGCAAGCAGGCCGGCGCCCGCATCAACAGACCCGACACAGGCGCGAGACCTCGGATCCCAGCACTCGACAATTCCCGCCGTCGTCCCAATTGCGAGCATATCAAACTGCGTGTTCTGCACAATGACGTTGCACTCGGGTCCCTTCGTGACAAAAGGGGCCAGAAAGCGGCCTTGCTCGAGATTAAGGCGGTACACTTCGTGGCTTGCTCCGACGACAAAGAGATCGCACGACGGGAAATGGTACTGCATGTCCCTGCCAAATTTGGGAATGCGCGTCTTGTAGTATCCTCCGTACTGAGCGTGAAATTCAATGCTGCGGTCGCTGTGAAGCAGCGCCAACTTTGAATAGTCGTCAGAGAGCACCTCAAACTGAACAACGTCAGCGGTCAAGAAGCGCTCAAATTTCATGCCGAGCTCGGCAACTTCGTAACACCGGATTCGTGGCTTGTATGTTCCTGCACAGTTGCAAAATACAATAAAATGCTGAGAGAAGTCCTCTACTGGTTGATCAACGAGAGAGTAACGACCAAAACGATCCATACAAAATGACTAAGGTCACCTGCAGCCAAAATATAGTTGCCATCGCGCGTCATCTTTATGCGCGAGGACGCAGTTGGCATCGAGAAGTCTTGGATAAGCTGGATACGTCGCATGAGCTCTGTTGACACGACAAGAGGTAGATAGAAGAGGCCGGACAAGGTAACAGGAACGCCAAAAATACAGATTAGATACTCGTAAGGCCGATGAGAATAGCCAAAACGACTGCAGTGACATTACATACCGACGTCATCCTTCTGCATCGACCGCTTCTTTCGGTCGGAAAGCCATTCCGGTAGAGTTTTCCCGGCACTGACATTGTAGATTTTTACGTCGTTTGCTGCAGATACCTTCATGTCTGCGCGCGAGACGCCTGCATCCCGCAGAAGATTTCTGCTAATAGAAAAAGAAAGGAGAATGCTAACAAATACATGAACGTCTTTGCTATCTTAATGAGTTATACAGACATTGTTGTGCACGTGTTGCCAAACCTTCCAAATGCGGTGTGCCTAGGTTTTCTTGATTAGGTAAATGGAGAACAAATTAAGCCATAAGGGGACTTGAGTATCAATAATCAACAGTCGGGCGACACGTGGAGAAACGAGGCAGACACTTCACTTCTACAAAGTGCGCACTTTCAAGACAGCAAAAAAATAAACGCACACAAAAGCGGATTCTCTGCCAAGAAAGAAGCCAAAAGCAAAAACAAAATACAAAATGTCGGAAGCCAAGCAGGATGCGCCGCGCGCTGTGAGTTTCGCATATTTTTCTGTTGTTGGATAGTTGGCATCTGAGTCGTGCCCTTATATTTGCCGTCTCGATCTCCTTTTGTTACAGGGTGACATGACAAGCGCAGACTACTACTTTGACAGCTACTCTCACTTTGGTAAGTTGGAATCGAAAATGGTCTTGCGGGCGCAAAAGTATTCAGGTGGACATGTCCTGACACAATCCATTTTCATCGTTGCAGGGATTCACGAGGTAACTTGCGTCCCTCAAGATCCATCGATGCCGGTCTGTTGTGTTTTCACTGCATGATGCTTATCCGCACAATTGTGTTTGCAGGAAATGCTCAAGGACGAAGTGCGGACAACGTCGTACCGTCGTGCAATCATCCAGAACAAGCACATTTTTAAGGATAAGATCGTCCTGGACGTCGGTTGTGGTACTGGCATCCTCTGTATGTTTGCTGCGCAAGCAGGGGCGAAGACTGTCATCGGGGTGGGTTTGCACTGCATACTCAATTTCGGTGGCCGGATGTGTGGTACCTGTTGCGGGGATTCTGTGTGTATTAACTTTGCACTTTGTTAATTTCGAGTTGCAGATTGACTGCTCCAATATCATCAACCAGGCCCGTGAGATCGTTAAGGCGAATGGGTTTGAAGCTGGTGTGTTCTTGTTTTTGATTGGCTGTGTCGTTTTGAGAAGTACTCGTTGGTGACGCTTGCTAGATTTCATTGTCATGAGCGTGCGTGGGCTGCATACAACTGCTCATTCCTCTCGACCCATGGCCGCAGTGATCACGCTCATCCAGGGCAAGGTTGAGGAGGTTGAGCTTCCGGTGCCGAAGGTTGACATTATCATCAGCGAGTGGATGGGCTACTGCCTGCTCTACGAATCGATGCTCGACACGGTGCTCTTTGCCCGCGACAAGTGGCTGGTGGGTGCTGTGGTCACTTAACTGAGGCGTGCGCCGCCGACTGCATGGTGCGATTCTCACCCACGTGTTGCTCAATGCGTTGTCATGCCTCTATCCCATTATAGGTGCCCGGCGGTCGCATCTATCCCGACCAGGCCAACCTCTACATTTGCGGAATTGAAGACGGAGATTATAAGGACGAGAAGATCAACTGTGGGTTTTTCCGCGTTGTTTGCCCAGCCACATGTGAGCGGCGTTATTGATGGTTTTGTTGCAACAGCTTTGCTGACGTGGGCACTTAATTTTGCAGGGTGGGACGATGTGTATGGCTTTGACATGAGCTGCATCCGGAAGCTTGCGATGAAGGAGCCTCTGGTCGACACTGTGGATCCGAACCAGGTTGCCACGGACGTCTGCCTGATCAAGGTAGATGTCCGATACCCTTTTGCTGCCAACTCTTGCATCCAGATACTCTCTTTTGTTTTATTTTGAAGCACTCACCTCCGCCAATTCCGTTCGTTCAATAGGAGATCGACATCTCCACCGTCACGAAGGCAGATCTTGCGTTCACCGCTCCATTCCAGATCCGGGCGGTCAGGAGCGATTACATTCACGCGCTGGTAGCCTATTTCGACATCTCATTCACACACACACACAAGACTGTCGGCTTCTCCACTGGTTGGTGCCCATGTCCAGCCTTGTGTGACCATGACAGAGGATGTGCGGGAGGCACTAAATATTGGCGTCATTGCCATATTCGGATTCAATTTTGCAGCACCAGAAGCGAAGTACACCCACTGGAAGCAGACTGTGTTTTACCTGGAAGACGCTCTCACAGTGCGCCCGGGAGAGGTTTTGAGTGGCGAATTCAAGTGTGTCCCGAACGACAAGAACCCCCGTGACCTTGACATAACCCTCAAGTACGATTTTGACGGCGAAATCACAAAGGCACGGAACACCCAGGACTACAGGATGCGCTAGGCGCAACATGTGCTCCATACTCTGTGCGCTCTCTGTATGCGTCAGCGTGCGTGGCGTGGCGTGGCGTGCGTTTGTTTGTCTCACTTGTGCATCATGTCTGTCTATAATCAGTGGAAAGTCTGGTAATACAGTGACCAGGTCGCAAAGAGAAACTTCATAATATTCCGACCAAGCGCTCAGTACCCTTGATTCCAACTGACAGAGATAGCCAGCCGTCCGGTTCAGGCTGTTCTGATTTCTGATTTCTGATTGCTGATTGCTAATCAACGGCAAATTCTGGGGTCTGAAATGACGACTGTGTGGCGTCCGCGGAGTACTCACGCCCAGTGCTCACGCCTGCCGGCCCGTCAGCCGGCCATAATAGTGCCACTCGGTTTGCTCAGGGCTCAGAACCTTGTTTGCTACAATACACAGTGACCAACACTCTAGAATATGGTCGGAAGCGCTTACTGGGCAGCCCCGCAGCACAAAGTGGTGCACTGCTAATATGGATATGGACGGGAAGGTGAATTGATGTAGCATACAGCGTAGTGATTGGGGTGGGCTCTCGTTGAACTTTCGCTGACTTCCATGCGACAATATTTGCAGGCGGGTGAGCCGTTTGATCACGGCGTCATTCCAGCTTCACGACGGCCTGATGGCACGTGGCGGAAGGAGCGAAGGGTAAAAGCCGGGTAGGTGTGCCAGACATTGAATGTTTGTGGCTGTCCTTTGTGCTGATTTGTATTGTGTGCCCACTTACACGCCCTCTGGCCATTCAGATATGTGCCGCAGGAAGCACAACCAAAATATCAAAGCAAGGGTAGGCTCATGATGCTTGAGGCGGAGACGGAGGTGGGTTGATATCCCGTATAAGGTCGCGATATTTGAGGCGGTTTATTGGAATACTCTCATTAAGAATTGTTTACCTTGCGTCGCAGACACCACACATTCCACCGGGGATGGCGCCTGAGGTCGTCGATCAGCAGCAGCAAATGACGAAAGCACAGAAAAAGAATGAAAAGAGGAAGCAGCGACGGAAGGAGGATGCGTCTGAGCGGGACGTTGGTGCTGCGGATGGTGATGCTGTGGCTGCGGCGCTCTCGACCACGCACATTGACACAGGCTCTACAACGCAGGCAACGACGCTTGCATCTGCCACCGAGACTGGCAATGTGGCTGCAGACCCCGCCAAAGAAATCAAGGCACTCGCGAAAAAACTCAGGCAGATCGATGATCTGGAGCGACGATTGGTTGGCTCTGTCAAGCCAACAAAAGAGGAGGCCGAAAAGATCTCGAAAAAAGACGAGATTCGTGCGCGGTTGGCCGAACTTGAGGGGCGATGATGCGCCTGTCAACTCAAAAGTATACTAGCACCGTTTCAATGCAAATGCAAAACACCCGTGTCTGTCACTTGCGCATGTGTATTATCATTAGGGCGCCACTTTCACAACAAGGCGCGCCCTCTTAGCCGGGGGACCGTCGTCCACATCAGCACCCGCAACAGCATTGGCGGCGCATGTCGTTGCAAACGAGGACTCGCCACCATCATCAGTGCTATCGTTTTTGGGAGTAACATCGTCTGGCACCGCCGCACGCGTGGGCTGGTGCTGCTGCGGGTTGGACTGTCTCTGCGACGGCAGTGCGGTGGGCGGGGGCATCAGCGACGCCGAGGTATCGGCCGGGGGTGCAAGGAGCTCGCCCCGGATGCGCTGGGCCTCGTCTCTGATCCACTCGTGCGCAAGGGCGTCGTCCACTGTCGCCCGCTTGCGCGGATCCAGCACAAGCAGCCGGCGGATGAGGTCGACTGCCAGCGGCGACACACTCCTCCACAGCGACGGGTCAAAGTGGTACATTCCCCGGATGATCTGCTCGGTGATTGGCAGCGACGTGGGCGTCTCGTTGAACGGCGTAGTACCCGAGAGAAACACAAAGAGAATGACACCCAGAGACCAGCAGTCCACCGCACTCGTGTATCTGTCCCGATGGCCGCCATTCTTCAGCACTTCTGGTGCGAGATATGTGAGCGTGCCGCACATGGTCCGCATAGTCACTTCCACGAGCTTTGCGAGCCCAAAGTCGGTGATTTTGATGATGGAGCGGCGGTTGATGACGCTGAGGAGCACATTCTCCGGCTTGAGGTCTCGGTGCGCAATGCCCTTGTCGTGGAGGTACTGCACACCCAACAGCATTTGCGCAAACAAATACTTGGCTTCATGGTCGGGAAAGGGTCCGCTCTCCTGGATTTTGTTGAAGACTTCCCCCCCATTCGCATATTCGAGGACAAAGTAGACTTTGATCGGCGACTCAAACACCTATACGTGAACAGCGATAAGACTTGTTTCAGCAACGGCCATCGCACATGCATGTACAAAGCAATTCACACATTACACACAAGAGGAACTAGCGCGCAAGAAGCCAGTTCACACCTCGTGCATGCTGATGATGAACGGATGGTCAATCGACTTCAGGATCAACGCTTCCGACATGATGTCGTTTTTCGCACGTCCCGTCAGCGAGTTTTTCTGAACAATTTTCACGGCATATTTGACGCCGGTAACCTTGTGTACAGCCAGGTGCACCACTCCACATGCGCCCTACAGTTCGGAAGATTCAAATAAGGGGCATTCAGCACGATATACCACTGCATGAGTAGCAACCAAGACAAATCGAAGACAAAAAAGACCAAAAGAACACACAGCACGAAACTTACTGCCCCTAATTGCCGCAAGAGAATGTACTGGGAGTCGAGTGCAGCACAATCTGTCGTCGGAATCGTATCTTGAAATACAAAGGCGTGCTGTTTCTTGGCAGCAAAGCTAATTATGTCTTCCCTGCCGAGGGGATTTCGGTCGCCTTTCAACAGCTTCTGGCCATTGATGAATGTGCCTGCAAATACAAACCAGGGTCACAAACGCATGTGAGCAGCCCGACTTCGCAGTGATTCTTTGACCAATCGACAAGCCGTCCCACGACCGCACGTACCATTGGTGCTATGGTCCACAATGAAAACGCCCTGCTCGTCCCGGTAGATACGGCAGTGCTTGCCACTGATGGCGGACATTTCGATGACAACGTCGCAGTCGCCGTTCCGCCCAACGATATATTCATCCTTGATAAGCTCTGGACAATCCAATTGTCTCATTATTATTTCCACGAAAACGAATGGCACATGCCACATTATGCCACGGCCGCTCTGTCATTGCGGTTCAATCCAACGGGACAGCGCCCTTTCTTCAAATCACAACCTACCATAATTCCGCACTCTGTCATTGAGGGATATAAGACGACCCCATGACTGCACCTCAACTCTGGAAGCGAAAGAGGGTCACACATGAAATTAGTGGAGATAACGAAAGAGCAGCACAATGGAATTACAGTCGAATAAGATAACTCGTGTACCTGTCCGCCCCAGAGCACACAAATGTTTCCTGAGTCTGTGAGAATTCCTGCGTGGCCTGTGACATTTGCCAATCACCGCAGCCGCAGCAGCCGTCTTAGTCGGGGCGCCAGCAGTCGCCGTTTCTCAGAAGAGGCAACGTCGGTTTCACGCCTTTGCTGTCAGGTACCGACTTCTTTGGACAGATGTTAATGTACTGAACAGCCAGTACTGTTGGTTCAAATAGTGTCTCTGTCATTGATTCAAAGGTACACGCTTTGTACTTTGGTGTCAGCTCCCGCCAGAAACAGTCGGCCGAGTGAGACAATCGTCCAGCATCAGAAATGGCGGGAGAATGTGGCCCATTACGAGTTCTCGCAAAAAGACATTAATGCTGACGTTGCCGCTCCGTAGTAACCCATTGAAGCTGAGTGAACTAATCGGCACAATGTCCGACGAGTTAACCTCACACCAGCCACCACGTCACACACCTCTTGTTCTCACCAACACACATGATTGCACCTATAGCAGACCATGCTTTCCCGAACACTTGAAGGCAAGCAATTACAGCCCACCTCAATACAGGGATTGTCTGAGTACACAATTGTGATAGTCTAAAGAGTCCAGCAATGGCGGACATGGAAGCAGGCGAGGTGCTCTCCTCGCCTTCCGTGGAGTTCCTCCCAATTCCCGAGCAGCGTCTGGGACAGGATATTGAGATTACTTTTGTCTTGCGTGACGAACCCGATTTAAAGGCGTGGTGAGTTGTTTGCTCCCTCAGGACCGACTGCATGCCCTGTACCCTCTCTTGAACCACATCAACCTATTGACACGCTCTTGAATGAACGCGCCGATTTCTTCATGCAGGATCGGGGTCTTCGCCCAGCATGAAAAGTAAGGTTTGCAGCATTAGTGTCCTTGCGCATTTCATTCAGAATCATGTTGGTTCTCCGCAAACGACGCTGTTTGAAGTCGGTAATGTTTACTTCCATGCTCATTGCATTTCCAGCACGGCTAGCTATGCGGGATTCACCTACGTTTCGTGCACCACTGTGCTAGGGCCGCACAAGCGCGTTGCCCACATTAGTTCCACAAAACTTAATCAAGGAATGTACTTGGCAAAGTATCTGACAACGAACTCGTACCGCAAGACAACCATTCACGCCGTGTCCGCCCCATTTGAAATGACGTCAGGTAAAGTTTGGTCTGTCAATGCGCCAGGGGTACTCACGAGTACCCTGCAATGCGCCCATGCCCGTTTCCCTGCGACTGAGTCCCCGGCCTCATCATTGTCGCTCTTTTCCCGCCGTCACTCACAACAGGCCTCCAGTGTGTGGATGACGATGATTTTGACATCACGCTTGTACAGCCCGAGGAAGAGGTACGTGCGAAGCAGGTTTCCTGGAGTGAACGATTGTTTTTCTTTTCGTGTGAGATGATATTGAATGCTCATGTTGTTCTTGCGTCTTAGGCGACTGGCGATTTGCCAACTGCCGTCACGCAATCGCTGTCAATCAAGAGCGATGCCGGCGGCTGGACCCAGCTCCCTGCTGTCCATGGCCAACAACAAGCAGAGGCTTCCGTGCAAGTTGCAGTGGCGTGTGCCGCATGCGTTGAGAAAGATGCGCATATCGTCCGTCTCGAGACTAGAGTGGCGGACCTCCAGGCCGCTCTATGGGAGGCAGACGCACGTGCTGCCCGTGTCACCACGGAGCTGACCGTGACTGACGAGCTCAGAGTGGAGCTAGACAGCACATACCAGCGCTTAGGAGAGTACCAGGCCACCCAATTGGCGCTCGAGGATCGGCTCTACTCCCAGACAGAGGTACATGCATCGCTGGTTGCGCGCCTCGAAGCGGCCGAGGCAGCTCGCGCTTCCATTTCTGCTATGGCAGATGCGCTTCGTGCGGATCTGAAGGTGTCGCGCCGAGAGACAGAGGAAGTGCGTGCGTTGGCCTCTGCACGCCTGGCTGACTGTGAAGCGGTTACGCGCCGCCTTGCACGTGTGACTACCGAACTCGAAATGGAACGCGCAGCGCGGCAGACGCAGGCGCAGGCGCAGACACAGAGAGAGCCCAGCGCACTTGTAGCGGGCGGTGCGGTCACGTTCGACTGCCCCGTGTGCGCCCGTCGACTGAGTGCAGCTTCACGCAGGGCACAGAACGAACACATTGAGGCATGCCTCAGTGCCCCGCCTGGCAAACACCGCTGCCCCGTGTGCCGTGACGAATTTCCAGAGCACATGTTTGAGCAATTTGCCCAGCATGTTGATGCGCATCTTTCATGAAGTTTGATGCGCCTCCAGAGGATACGGCCACGTTCCTTTTCTTCATTTTTCGAATTATTTTTGCCGATCCTCAATGCAATAACAAAAAAGAAGTCCACAGTTGTCTATCCCAACACACACATTTATTGGGTGGCCCGGCTGCCATTCAGTTCCGTAGAATAACGGTGAACCTCGTCGACAAAGGCCCCCAGCGCCGCTGGATCGTGGTCCGGGTGCATGCCGTGACCAAGATTGGCTATGTATCGCTGCGTTCCAAACCCATCGATCATTGTGCGGACTTCGCGACCAATGCGGTCGTGTGAGCCGTAGAGGGCACATGGGTCCATGTTGCCCTGCAGGGACACAGCGTCGCCCGCCGCAGCCCTTGCAGTGCGTGGATCCACCGTCCAGTCGAGGCCAACCACGTTGTAGCCGCTCTGGGCAAGATCAGGAATGGCATAGTGGGCTCCCTTCGCAAACACGACCATGGGAACAGTCGGGATCCCCAACTGCACAAGACGCTCGTGCACACCGCTGCGGATGCGCCGGAGAAACGGTAGCGAATACGTCGAAAAGAGGTCGGGGCCAAGTTCACCCGCCCACGACTCAAACACTTGCAACATCTGATCAACCACAGAGATGCAGCGGAAATACAAATCAGTCGCAGATTAACACCAACACCAATAAACAGGGGCGGAGAGTCACAGGAGAAGTGGTGGGACAAACCTGTGCGCCAGCAGCGACCTGACCAACAAGGTAGTCGATGGACGCAGCAGTTATGCGATCGAGAAGGTCGAGACTGGCCGTTTCGCGGTCATACAGCCAAGACTTAGCCTTGCTGAAGGTCTTGCTTCCACCTCCTTCAATCATGTAAGCCATGAGGGTCCACTGCACGAGCGGAAGGCAAGTTGCATGAACGTGCGCTCACCATCAGATACCACCATGCGGTATTGAGTGCGCAATATATGCACGGCGATACGAACGAGCACGAGGCAGACATGCCAAAACAAGCACGGCCGACTCACCGGCGCACCACAAAATCCAATGAGAGGCACCTTGCCCTCCAGCTTGTGCCGGGTGAGAGTGATGGCATCAAACACATACTGGAGCTTATCTTTCGCAGCGAGCGCCCGCGGGATAACTTCCAGATCGGCCACTGTATCCAGCGGCTTGGGGAAATGAGGCCCCTTTCCAGGAAGCATTTCAACCTCCATTCCGAGCGCCTGTGACAACGTGCACCAACGCAAAATTATTAGAAGTGGAACCAAACAAAGGGAATGAATAGTCTCGTGAGGATAACGCACTCGCCTGTGGAATCACGAGAATGTCAGAAAAGATTATTGCGGCATCGAGCTCAAATCGCCGAAGTGGCTGCAGAGTAACCTCACAGGCCAGGCTTGGCGTGCGACACACGGTGAAGAAGTCCGCGAGGACCCTTTGCTGCCGAAATTCTGGATAGGAACACTGAAATGAGTTGCTGTATGCAAAGTGGAGTGCCAACCCAACAGCAACACAAGAGAACACGCAGCATCAAGCGGTGCACACCTGGCAGATACCGCCCGGCCTGGCGCATGGCCCACACCGGCACATACTCTGTGGGCTGCCCCCGCGCCGCACGGAGTATCGTGTCGTTTGTCAGAGCCGGGAATGCCTCATTCCCCAGGGGAACGTGAGCTTCAGAGCCGCCATGATCCAAGGACGACATAGCTGTGAGTGGGCTGCGTGGGGCATTAATAGATTAAGACAAAGTGTAACAAGGGAGTCTATGTAACACGCACATGCTTTTTCAAGCCCTGACAAGCACCACGCGACCGGCCGCTTTGTGGTCGCCGTTACGTCAGAAATGATATCACACCTCAACAATGGCCGAATATGGCCGTTAAAGGTCGGAGGTATTACCAAACATGGTTAGTTGCGGAATTAGGTGTACATATTGGGCTAAGCCAACCGCAGTGACTCACCGCTCCGTGTTGTGCTGACACAACACATGCGCACAAAACAACACATGCAACATCCATTTCATGAAAAGCAGAGTTCCTCCTCATCAATACTCAGATTCTTAATAAATTTGTTTTGTTGGGAAAATGGCGAGCCATCTTTCCACCGTTTTTGCGACTTGTGCCGCCCAAGGTCGGTATAAGGACAGACAGAGGGTTCAGTCGTTTTCCTCTCAGCAGCCACCTTTCTAATTCCTATCCCATCTTTTTTGAACATCGTAGGACGGCCGGCCTTTGTGACATATGTCACTGCGGGCTTCCCGACTGTCGATGCCTTCCCCGCTGTTCTGCTTGGCCTGCAGCGTGGTGGCGCGGATATCATCGAAGTCGGCGTGCCCTTCACGGATCCCATGGCCGACGGGGCGACTATCCAGGGGGCCAACCAGATCGCGCTCAACAACGGTGTTGATTCTGTGGCAAAGTGCCTTGACTTGGTGAAGAAAGCGCGCTCTGTGGGCGTATCTGTCCCAATTGTCTTTATGGGCTACAGCAATCCGTTCATTAAACACGGGGAGACCGAGCTCATGCGGGACTGTGTTGCGGCGGGTGTCGACGGCTTCATAATTGTTGATCTTCCGCCGGAGGAGTCGCAGCATTTCCGCGCCGCATGCAGTGCTTACGGATTGAGTTTCATTCCACTGATCGCTCCCACGACAACAGACAGCCGCATTGCCAAGCTCGCTGCCACCGCAGACTCGTTTATTTATTGCGTGAGCCTCACGGGCACGACGGGCGCCCGCACGGCTGTAAGCGCAGATCTCCCTGAGTTTCTGAAGCGTATCAAGAAGCACACGAAGCTTCCCCTTGCCGTTGGATTTGGCATCAGCAGCCGTGAACACTTTCACAACGTCGGCCGCTTGGCAGAGGGTGTTGTGATCGGCTCGGCCGTCATTACCCGCCTCGAGTCCCTTGCTGCCGCATCGACAGCCCCGGATGCGCTTGCCGATGGAATCGCACAGTGGGCTGCGGAGGTATCTGGACGCTCCCTTGGTGATGTGCCGTCCCACGCGCGTGCGGCGAGTGCCGCTGCCTCCCTTCAAGGGCTTGCGACCGCACCGGCAGACGGGGAGGCCGCAAATCGGTTTGGAAATTTTGGTGGACGGTTCGTATCCGAAACGCTTGTTGCGGCTCTCGAGGAATTGGAGACAGTCTTCAAGGAAGCAATGGCGGACCCGAAATTCCACGAGGAGCTGCGGTCGTACTACTCGTATGTTGGAAGGCCCACGCCGTTGCATCTCGCAGATCGTCTTACTGCTGATGCTGGCGGCGCGCGCATATGGCTGAAGCGCGAGGATCTCAACCACACGGGTGCGCACAAGATCAACAATGCGATCGGACAGGCGCTTCTTGCCAAGCGGCTGGGGAAGACGCGCATCATCGCCGAGACTGGCGCGGGGCAGCATGGTGTTGCGTCGGCAACAGTTTGCGCCAAACTGGGTCTCGAGCTTGTTGTGTATATGGGTGCAGAGGATGTGCGGCGTCAGGCGTTGAACGTCTTTCGGATGGAAATGCTGGGCGCGAAGGTCGTTCCCGTGCACTCTGGCAGCAAAACGCTGAAGGATGCCATCAACGAGGCGATGCGCGACTGGGTGACAAACATTCAGACGACGCACTACCTCATTGGCTCGGCAATCGGGCCACACCCTTTCCCTACGATCGTGCGCGAGTTCCAGTCTGTCATTGGACGGGAGTCCCGTAAGCAGGTGGGCGTTGCTGCCAATACCCGTGGTATGCACTGCCCCGTTGTTCAAGCATCACACTTGTATATCTCATTTCTGATGCATCAACTACTAATTCGCGCGTATTGTGCAGATGCTTGAGATTGCCGGGAAGCTGCCCGATGCCATTGTCGCGTGCGTAGGTGGAGGCAGCAACTCCATCGGCATGTTCCATCCGTTTATTGAGGATGCGAGTGTGCAACTGTGGGGAGCGGAGGCTGGCGGAGACGGTATGTGTGCTGGGCCATTCGATGTTTTGAGTGCTTTTATGCGTCGAAAATGCATGTGACCAATGAATGCATCGCCAACGTAACTGCGCAGGAGTGGACACCCCGCGTCACTCTGCGACGTTGTGTGCCGGCACTCCCGGCGTTCTTCATGGCACACGCACGTATCTCCTTCAGGACGGGAAGGGCCAGATCCAGGAGACACACAGCATCAGTGCCGTGAGTGTCCATGTGTACTGTTCTGATATTGGCTTTTAAAAAGGAATTTGTTTGCTTATTATTGACATTATTTCACTTTGTTGCGTCTGCTGCGTTTGTCTGTATATCTGTGTATCTGTTTCTGTTCGCAGGGCCTTGATTACCCCGGGGTTGGCCCCGAGCACGCGTGGCTGAAGGACACAAACCGCGCCAGCTACGTGGCCGTGACCGATAGAGAGTCTCTCATTGGATTCAAGAAGCTGACCCAGCTGGAAGGTGCGTCTGCCCTGCGGCCATGCGGATGGGAAGATCATTTTGTGGGTGATTCCTGGCTCATTTCTGACCGCCTCTCCTTCCTGTCCGTGCAGGCATCATCCCCGCCCTGGAGTCATCGCACGCAGTCTATTTTGGTCTCGAACTGGCCAAGAAGCTCGGTCCCGGCAAGGATGTGCTCATTTGCGTGAGCGGCCGTGGTGACAAAGACATCGACTCTGTGCGTGCTGCACTTCCCAAATTCGGGTGCAAGCTTCGCATGCGAACCAATGAGGATGTGGGCAATACGACGGCGCCGTCCAACGGGCATTAAGTAGTGCATGCCGTCCGTCTGAAGTGTTTACCAACAACAGACAACGCCGTGATCATTGGGGGAGTGAGGGAGTGTGGAAGCACTAAAAGGCGCAAGTAGAACCAACACTGTAAATTTCAACTGGCGGCGGTGCCATCTTCAATACAAAATTGGCTCGTCACCCATCACACCTGTCCGGGATCAGGAGACTCCCCCTCTTCCATGATGTCACTACATATTAAATACTCAGCTTGACAAACGGAGTCTCACGACGATAATACTTTTCACACGCAATTCATTCACTTGCACGGATATAAAGTTGTTTTCTTCAGCTGCTCACCATTGTTGCGTAGAAACATGGCGTGCTAGATTGTTTCCAGTGTCTGGCAAGTACAATCAGCGCCAGAGCCCCAGGCGTCGCGATGTCCCAGCACGGCGCGTCCCCATCGCTCTCTGCATCACGGCGGGTTTCGCGTGCCGGCAGCCTCGTGCAGGTTGTGGCACAGACTGCATCCACGGCACGGCCGTCGCAGCAGGCACAGCCGCAGGATGGCGCCGATCAGCACGGCCTTATCCCGCTCGTGCTTGCCGTCGAGCGCAACGAGCCATCTCCTCTGCTCCTTGAGCCTTTATTTGATTTGGTGAGCAAACGTACACATACACACACACACACACACACACACTCTCTCTCTCTCTCTCTCTCTCTCTCTCTCGCTCACACATGTAGAGTCCATGGGCACAGCGCCTATGACACTGACTTGAATCCTACATGTCTCGCTCACACACACACACACACACACACACACACACACACACACACACACACACACACACACACACACACGCGCACAAACCTGCGAGTTTGTCGTTATGGCTGCTGTATGTGGTTAGTGTCTGGGGTATCCCAGTGTGTGGGCGCAATCAGTGTGTGATGGTGTTTCTGATATTTTGCGTGATATTGCATGCACAGATGGCAGAGGGGAAATTCGACATTCAGCGAAACTTCACCATCGCCCATCCGCCCGCGCTGCTTCTCATACTCGAATTCATGAGTCGCTGCCCCGTGGCACTCCAGGCGGAGATTTGGAACACTCTGACGGTTGCGTTCAGCAAAAGCCTCGACAATCTTGAGACCGCCATGCGTCTGTCGCTGTTTGAGCGCCTGCTTGGGCTTGCGTGCGCCACGGTAGACGAGCTCATCGTTGGCAAGATATTCCAGGCACTCGAGGTGCTTGGGCGCTACAGTGTGTCTGTGCGGGACCTCCGCCTGATTCTTCGGCACGTGCGCAGCGACGAACGCGGCCTGAGGGTGCGTCCGTTGCTCGTTTGGTGGATGCCCCCTTGATGTTCGCAATTGTTCATCCTGCCCCTATGCAGTTTTATGCTGTGGCGCGCAGATTTCTGCCTCTGACACCCCCTTTACATCTCCCAATGTACACACTTATTCCTATAACATCTGCGCAGCCACGGAGTGCATTGCGGCTGCTTGAGCTGTTGCGGAGCATTCTTTTCAAGGAGGGTCCCATCGCGTACTTTCACTTTACTGGCAAGGATTCGGTACGGTGTGCGACCCTCCGTCGTTGTTGTTGTTGTTGTTGTTGTTGTGGTTGTTGTTGTTGATAGTGTTTCATTCAATGACTAAGAATCAAATTGTTGCCGGGATTCGCTGTGTGTAATTGTGGATTGTGTCTCTGGGACTCTGCACGAATGTCTGCACTTCAACCACTCAGAACCACTCACACGAGCAATGGTCGCTGTGTACGTCCAGGGCATCATCATGCCACCCCTGCAGCGCTGGCCGCAGCAGCCGGGATACACAATTCACATGTGGGTCCGCTTTGAAACGATTGGTGGCGACGACCTGAAGGGACCGCGCTATGAACCACACATATACAGGTGCGTCTGTGGTGCGTGCATTTGTGATTATCTGCAGATATGCCGCATGTGTTGACACGATGGCAACGTGGAATCACTTGGACAGCTTCCGGAATGACAGGGGGCACGGCTACAGCGCCTTCCTCTCCGGTGCGAGACTGATTATCGAGGTGACCGGCACGGGCGCGCGACAGCCCGCACGTCACACGCTTTCGACGGCCTTCCAAGTGCGCCGCTGGTACATGCTCACAATTGTGCACTCTCTGAGCCGACTCTCCAAAGCATCCGAGATTGCATGCTACGTCAACGGCAAAGCAGACTCGCGCGCTGAGCTCAAGTTTTCTTCGGCCACTGAGGTTTGTCGAGTGTTAACTTGGGTGGCATGTTGGGTGGCATGTGACTGTCATTTTGTTGAATTCGCTGACAGTGTTTGTAAATACGGGCCAACTTCTCACTGTCTGCCCACCGCTCGTCCCCCACAACAACCCCAACCAGCGGCTGAACAAATGCTTTATTGCAACGGCCCCGGCATCGCCTGGAGTGACGACCGATCTCCACGGCCAGATAGCGAGCATATATGGGTTTGCGGATGCGCTAGGTGCGCCGACCATCGAGGCGCTGTGGCGCCTTGGGATCGATCATCGCCATTGTTTTGTGGACGCATCCGAGGCGACCGTCCCGCTGTCGCCGGGTGACAGGCGCCTTCTCTTTGAAAGTCGTTTGAACAGCAATATCATGTTTGCTTTCAATCCGCGTGCGTGCGACGGCTCATCGACGTCTGCGGTGCCCAATTGCGCGCCGGCCATGATTGCGGCGCACTTTACGGGCATCACACCTGCGGCCATGCTGTCGGGTGGCCGCACCGTAGTCACGCGGTGCGCCCGGGACGGCATTGTTGCGATTGGGGGCGTCGTGGGTCTGCTGCCACTATTTTCGCAGCTGGACCACCCGCGCCTGGTGTCTGGCGTGACCGTGCATGCCGCAGACCCCGCCCTCTCGGCAAGCGTCCTTGGCCTCGTGAGTGAAGTCCTCATGCGGTGCTCGTTCAGCCAGCGACAAATGATCGATGCGAGAGGGTTTGTGGTCGTCGGATTCTTGCTCGAGCAAGTGTCGCCCGCGCACCTGGGCCACCGCGCGCTCGATGCAATCCTTGGCGCTGCCCGGCAACTGAGGGAGCAGGCCGACGCTGGGGTTGAAGATGCCGCTACATTGCTTGCGCAGCTGTTGGAGCATGTTCTTTTCAACGCCGCGCTGTGGATCTACGCGGAGACGTCTGTGCAGAGCCGTCTGTGGAGTGCACTGGCCACTGAGTTTGTGCGCCTCGAGTGTGTGGATGTGCGTCGTGTTGTTGGTGTCACACGTCTCCTCGATGCGCTGCGCCGATACTACTGGCTGCGCGAGGATTCGCACTCGCTCGCCGTCCGTCCTGTCAAGCATCCGGTCACGGGGGCGGTGGTCTCGATGCGCCCGTCGGTGGAGGACGTTCGGTCCCTGCGCGCGTACGTTTTGCTTGCAGTGCGGCAAATGACGTCACGCGGCAAGGACGGTGACGCCATGACCGTCGAGGAGGTTTCTGCGGTGCTATCCTACATTGCCGTCTGCCGCGATGTGGACGAGCACGTGATTGACGTTTGCGACCTGCTTCTCGCAGTGATGTGCGAGCGGCCAGAGCCCGTCATTGCCCACTTTGACACCCTCGGTGGCCTGCGGTCGGCCGTTCTCCTCCTCGAGTCCCGGTCGCAGTTTGTGCGTCTCTACGGCGTGCGGCTGATTGGGCGCCTTGTCGGGTGGCTTGGACCGCGCAGGGCCGAGCGTGTGGCCGCCCAGTGCGACCTCTATGCTCTCATGTCCCGCAGGCTATCGCTCTGTGCCGACCGACTTGACCACGCCACATACGCCGCACTGTACGAGTGCGCCACGGGAACTGTGACGCGCGCCGCCATGAACACAGACCGTCGCACGCAGCTACCTCCGGACACACACGATCACGTGCTCTTTCCAGGCTTCATGCGCACGGCGATAGATCTCCTTGCACTGGGTGGCCACTCGCGGCGAGACCGCGCCGTTGCACAACAGGTCGTCACTGACGTGTTGCAACTCGTCGCCCTTGACGAGGACAACCGTCGCGCTTTCCTCGGGTGCGACGGGTGGCAGCTGTGGGTGTCGTATCTCCTTGCGTGCGCGTCCGTGCCTGCTGCAGTGGGTGAGCGCGAGAGGACATGCAGCAGCGTTTCTGTCGAAGCACGCTCTCGTGCGCCTACCCCGGATATTGTGTACAGTGATCCTGCCATGCCGCAGCGCCCGCCCTCCGACACTCTTCAGCGGCCGGAGGACGAAGACGACGGCGGGAGGATGGCTGGAAACGTATATACAATCATGCGAATTCTTCTCTATCACGCCATGAAGATGGACAAGGACGGCTGGCGCGTGTGGGAGGCGACAATTGCTACCGTGCGCACATACTTTGTGGGCGCGTGGAGCTCACTGGGCAGACCGCAGGGCCATGAGTCTGCAGAGAACCTTGCGATCCCACAGGACGGAGATGGCCCCAGGAGCAACTCCCGCAGCGCATGCAGCGACGACGATTTGCGCGGTGCAAGCGACGCCAACGACGTCCCCAGCAACTCAACTGCAGCCACTGAAGACAACGCTATCCCGACCCCGTTAGTCGCGCGGTGGCCAAGCGCTGAGGCTGTGCAGGAGCGCCTTGTGGACGACATTTTGGCGGCGCTGGAAGCCGATGTGAAGCTCTGGCGCAGCCACCCTAAGCGAACAGTCGCCGACTTTGTTGTGCTGCGCGAGAATGCGGTGTTTGTCACAAATGCAGTGTGTGTGCTATCGGTGATGGCCGAGGACCTCTTGTCTGATTGCAACGGATTTTCGGTTCTGCGCGAAGTGTACGACTCGTTTGGGCAGCGGACCACGGGCCTCGATGAGCTCGGGGGTGTTGCGGCACGGTCGTCACTGCCCCTATCCTCCCCATCTTCATTGCAGTCTCTCTCAGTCGCCGCTGTCGACAGCGCCCCGCCCTCTGCGGCCGCGGGCGGTGTCGCTCCCGTGGCGTTTGCTCACGTGCTGCGTGTGCTGATGCTCATGGACGCGATTGTGTTTGCAACAGGAATTGATCTCGGGGCGATTGAGCAGGCACGCGAGATGGCACCCGGCGGCCTCCTGCGTCAGTGTCTCCGCCTCATTATCTTTGCAAGCAGAGCCGCCCTTGTGGCCGAGCGTAGCCGCACGTCCCTTGGCGGGCGCGACTTTGACCCGACGCCAGAGTCACTGGGTGCACTGCGGGAGGGGGTTGAGACCGTCTCGCGAGCGCTGGGTGACACGTCTGCCCGGCTGAAGGAGTACCTGACACGGCGCATTGAGGAGTGGCGGCAGGAAATGGTCTCAGCACGCCGCCTCGTAGGAGAGCAAGACCTCAACCGGCTACGCGCCGTGCTCTACAGGCACGCCGACGAGAAGGCAAAGAGCGCCCACGCCCTCATGCTCGCCATCGTCTTCTTCCTGTCTGCCACAATCGTCGAGGAGTACAAGCAGCTTCTGTTTCTGCGCAAGCGGTCGGGCAGCCTTGCGTTCCAGGCGGTGCCCGCAACCCAGCCGTCGGCAGTCGTATCACCGCTGGAGGCTGCCCTCGAGGAGTCGGCGGGTCTTGTCGTTCGTCTGATGCGCGATGTCATCCGGGACTTTCGCGGCCCGTTGTCAAAGGCGCTTTTCGCCGCCAACGGTGCCGAGGTGCTTGCCGCAGACACGGCGGCCCTGAGGGAGGGCGCGTCGCTCGTGGAATTTGTCATGCTCCTGTCGTCCTCCGACTGGCAATATGCTTTTCGGAACCTCCCGGGGTCAGAGTACATGTCCGTGCTGGACGAGGGCGAGCGCGCTTTCTCGTCCAGATGGGACCGTCTCCTTGACAACGGTACTTCTCTCCGCCATGCGTGGCCTCCTCTCACTAGCCGATCCCCAGCGGACGTTGAGTTTGAGGCTGACGTGCAGACACGCCTCTCCGAAACGGTTGGTGCCGAGGACGCGCGCGAGGGCGATGTGTCTGCCGCACGGCGCCGGTTGCAAGCCCGAGCGGGTCGTGTATGGAGGCGCGCCATGGACGCGGCTGTGGACAGGAACGGTGTGTGGGGCTCATCAGGCCCAGAGTATCTCAAACTGGACGTCACTGAGGATGTGCGGCGACGGCGTCTCCGCGTGGTCCGCGATCCGCACGGCAGCTCACACAAGGAAGCATCGATGGACGATGATGCGTCGGCTTCACAGCGGCAACAGACGGCCGTCGCAGTCGGTGAGGTGTCTCAGCGCCGCCGCAGCGGGTCGCGGTCGTCGGATAGCGCGTGGTTGCGTGCTGCGAAACAGTGGGTCGGCATCAAGCCGCTTGCAAGCGCCGGCGCCCTGTCGGACTTTGCCCCGGAGGACGCCGAATACGACGCTGCGAATGGGAATGGATTTGGGGGGGTGGGTGTGGCTTTGTCCGCCAATCAGACGTCCGGTGGCGGCATGACCGGCGGGCAGGTCGGGGCGGCACCCGTGGCTCTCGGGGCCGCGGCGGTGGTGGCATCCGTGGTTGCGGGAGTGGCCACGGGCGTTGCGACTGTCGCGGCTCCGATGATCGGCGCGCTCGTCAAAAAGTACATTCTGTCACTCAAGGCAGAGGCAATCACACCGGGCCTTCAGGCGCGTGGGCTCGTGCGCGTCACGCCCAAGGCATTTTACTTCACTGTCGATGCCGACGATCCGAAGTTTGGTGACGAATCGAACAAGTTTCGAGCGTACATTGACGGGCTCAGCGGAAAATGGGTTCTGTCCGAGATTGCGATGGCGCTCCCGAGGAGGTATATGGGCCGTCACACTGGCGTGGAGCTCTTCTTCACCAGCCGCACGTCGCTCCTCCTGAGCTTCGACTCTGCGCCGAATGCGCGCCGCTTCCTCCGCTCTCTCCCGGCGTCCGCAGTGGGGGGTAACAGCAGCGCCGGCGCCATCAACCAGCTGGGGCTCGGCGTCGCTGGCGTCGGGCGTGCCCTGGGCATTCGAAGCGCGGGTCCGCAAAAGTCGGATGCTGTGAGGCTGTTTGAGAAGGCGGGCGACGTAACACTGCGGTGGCAACGGCGCGAACTGAGCAATTTCGACTACCTGATGCACCTGAACACGCTCGCCGGCCGCACATACAACGACCTCAATCAGTACCCCGTGTTTCCGTGGATCCTCGTGGACTACGAGTCGCCCGAAATAGACCTCTCGGACCCCGCCGTATATCGCGACCTCTCCAAGCCTGTTGGGGCACTCAATCCACAGCGACTGGCGCAGTTTGTGGAGCGCTTTGAGAACTGGGATGACGACGGGTCGGATGTCCCGCCCTTCCACTACGGCTCGCACTACTCGAGTGCGGGGTATGTGCTATTCTGGCTGTTGCGGCTGGAGCCCTTTGCGACGCTGCACCTCGACCTGCAGGGCGGTCGTTTTGACTTTGCGGGCCGCCTCTTTTTCTCCATCGCGCAGGCGTGGCGCAACTGTCTGGACAGCAGCAGTGACGTCAAGGAGCTTATTCCAGAGCTATTTTACCTCCCGGATGTGCTTCGTAATGCAAATGGATACGATCTTGGTCTTCTGGACGACGGCACCCGCATTGGGGATGTCGTGCTTCCCCCGTGGGCCGCGACTCCGGAGGAGTTTGTGCGGATCAATAGGTATGTGCTGCATCTGTCTTGTGTGTTGCCGAACAGAATCGCCTGCTGCCTGTCACGTGCGCAGTTTGCATTTCTGTTAATTGTGTTGGCCTGCTTGGTCTGTCGCACTCTAACTTCTCCTGTCTGTCCCTCCATTCGCAACACTCCAGGGAGGCGCTCGAGTCCGAGCATGTGAGTGCCCACCTCCACGAGTGGATCGACCTCATATTCGGCTACAAGCAACAGGGCGCAGATGCCGTGGCTGCACACAACGTATTTTACTATCTGACGTACGAGGGGTCGGTGGATCTCGATGCGATTGATGATCCCGTCACGCGGCAGGCCGTGGAGCAGCAGATCCTCAGCTTTGGGCAGACTCCCGCGCGCTTGCTCACCGAACCGCATCCATCGCGCAACGAAGTCGCGGAGGTAAGGAATGCGTTTTTCCACCGCACGCGTGTCCGTCTCATACCTCATCGCTGTATGCACAAAATGCGTATGGTGCATTTGTTTTAATGTGTTTATTCTCAAAATGGTTGGACTGATTGTCAAGATTCACTGAGAATGTGGGATGGCGGGACTAATGTCGACAGTTTCTGCTTGTGGCGCAGGCGTCGCCGCTTGCATCTAAGGGTCATCCGCTGAACAAGGGATGGTCGTACGAGGGCCTGCGTAAGCCGCTGCTCCTGCCGACTGTGTCGCAAGATGCTGGCATCGCCCTCGTGTCATTCAACGCCGACAGCGGGTCCATAGTGACCATCCTGTCTAACCAGTGCTACGCCACCCACAAGTGGTCGCGCATCCCCGCAGCCCAATTGCCAGCTGCCTCAAAGGAGCTCGACGCCATGACCTTTGCCATTGACCTCGACCCTGCATGTGGTGAGTGCACATCTCGCCCACTTTGTCGTCGCTGTTGTTGTTTTGGCATCTCGTTGTGCATTTTGCTGTTGCAAGCGCCTCGCTGCTGTGTGACTGACCATGCCCGCGTCGACTCTGATTTCGCAGCGTCTCACGATGCAATGGCCCAGCGCCGCCTTGGCGAGCCATACGACCCCACCGTCTGCCAATTTGCGCAGTCTTACGCAGTCACCAGCGATCACAAAACACTGATTACGGCCGGGTTCTGGGACGCCAGCTTCAAGACATTTAGCCTCGACTCTGGAAGGTACGTGGTTTATTCTTATCTTGTCTCTGTTCGTAAACGTGATGCTGGTTTTGTATGCGGCGGCGTGTTGGTATGGTCGGTGTGCTTGTGTGCGTTGTGTGTTGTGGCTTCATGAGCTAACTGCACACTCCTTGCACGGTACAGGCACATACAGAGCATCTACTCCCATCGAGACGTGGTGACGTGTCTCTCGCTTGCCTCGGACGACTCAGTGCTCATCACGGGCGGGCGGGATGCGACGGCGCGCATATGGGACTGGGGACGCAACCGCAAGGTACAGGCGCAGTCCATCGCACGCCCTCGCGCCATACTCACTGGGCACGAAAGCCCTGTCGACTGTGTTGATGTCAGCGTCGGACTCGGCGTCGTGGCCACAGGCTCTGCTGGTGTCTGCCTTCTCCATGGCCTGGGTGGCGAGTTTTTGCGGTCGGTGCGGCATCCGGCATGCGGGCGCCCCGGCGTCGTGCTTCTCTGCGAGGAGCTTGGGCGGCTGCTTGTGCATTACCGCGACGGAAGGGGCTCCCTGGCCTTATTCACGCTGGGTGGTGTCCACCTGCGCAGCGAGGACGCGCGGGAGGAAATATACGCAATGCGGCTGGATCCGACGGGGACGTTTGTTGTCACGGGGGGCTCTGCGAGGCGGGCGACTGTGCGGCGGCTGCACGACCTGCTTGTGCTTCACCAGTATGACGGGGTTGCGGGAGCCGTGCGCTCACTGGACCTGACGGCAGACGGGTACTTTGCTGTGTGCGGCGTGTCTGGTGGGCAGCTGGCCGTGTGCGCCCTCGATTGGTCCACCTGGAGGGAGCCCAAGGGGGGTCCCCAACCGCAACAGCAGGCGCAACAGCAGGCGCTGCCGTCACTGACAGCAGAAGGGCCCGAGACGACCGCCGTGTTGGATGCTGCTAATTGAGTGGATTGTGTTTGTGTTCGTCTCGTCCACTTGCCCGTAAACAATATCCGTTCCTTCTCAGTGTTGTTTGTCTACGCTTCGACTTGCAGCGTCACTGACAATGGACGGCGCTCACCAGTTTGAACGACCTTTTCAACAAAGAGTGCAGTTCTGCCTTTCATGTTGCGTGTGAGAAAGCCAACTGCCATAGTGAGCCACCTTGCATGCATCCACATCCTATGGAGACTGAATTTACGAGCGACAGAGTGAGTCATCTGAGTGTTTCTATGACGTCATCACCAAATTCCCCGGTTTTTGGCGCTCACTGATCATTGCGGCAGTACACTCGGTTGGAGACTGCATTTCACTGACTGAACTTCCGGCTTTCTTATGTAGTGTAAAAGTGGCGCATTAGGCGGAGCAGTTATCGCATCTCGCCTTCTCGAGCTAAGCGTTGGTCTTGGAGCAGAAATGGAGGACTTGCGAAAACGGATTGATGAAATTGACGCACGACTCATCGAAACTCTCAATGAGCGGTGAGATAGATATACACGTTGCAATCAAATCCCAGTTGTGCAATGCACTCTCTTTGTCTCTCTGGCCTTTTCTCTCTCTCTTTCTCTCTTGTGGAGTCCATGGGCACAGCGCCTATGACACTGACTTGAATCATACATCTCTCTCTCTTTGGTTGGAGTCGATGGGCCTAAAGAGTTTGGAGTTTGGAGGTCTCTCTCTCTTTTGCAGTCTCAGCATCAATAACATGTGACTGAGTTGTGTGGGTGGGTGTGTGGGTGTGGGTGTGTGCAGGGCTAGCGTTTCGGTGGACATTGGGAGGCTGAAAAACACGGCTGACAGCTCCGTGTATGTTCCGAGCCGCGAGAAGCTTGTGTATGACAAGGTCAACCGCATCAACGCAGAGACAAATGTTGGTACCGTGTCAGTGTGAATGTGTCTGACAGTGTACTTGTTCTCCAGTTGACGGCAGACGACTGCAGATGGACGTGGCTCAACGTCACATCTGCCAACACATGCCACCGCCCGCCCGTTACATTCAACAAACCCAACCCATAACCGGCCAAAACACGCATTTCGTCGCTGCCAAACCAACGCAATCGCAGGGACTGCTGCCCAATGGAGCCCTGCAGGCCATATACCGTGAGATAATGAGCGCATCCATCGCCCTCCAGCGACCTCTTGCAATCGCATACCTCGGCCCGCCGGCTACCAACACACACCAAGCGGCCCGCGCAAAATTTGGCGCATCTGTCTCGTATGTAGAATGTGAGACCATACATGATGTGTTTGAATCAGTTTCGCGAGGCAAGGCGCGGTACGGTGTCGTGCCCATCGAAAACTCCACAGAAGGCTCTGTTGCGAATACTCTGGACGAGCTTGCCGCCTCCTCGGGTCGCCTGAAGGTGTATGCAGAAGTGTACATGCCGATCGACCACTACCTTGTGTCGCGATCCACTTTGCTTTCGTCTGTGCGGCGCGTATACAGCCACCCACAAGCCCTTGCCCAGTGCCGCTGGTGGCTCAACAGCAACATGCGCCACGCGGAGCTCATCCCCGTCAGCTCCACCGCCCGTGCAGCCGAAATGGCGTCCAAGGAGGGCGACGGAGCCGCGGCGCTTAGCAGCCTCCTCGCGTCGGAGCTGTATGACATTGCTATCCTTGCCTCGCGGGTGCAGGACATCGCAGATAACGCAACACGTTTCATTGTCATTGGCACTGAATGCGAGGCCCCGACTGGTGACGATCGCACATTCCTGTTCTTCTCACTCAGCGACCGTCCGGGTGCCCTGTGTGATGCGCTCTCCGCCCTCAAATCCGCGGGCGTCAGCCTCACCAAGATTGAGAGCCGCCCCAGCCGGGCGCGAGCGTGGGACTACAACTTCTTTGCGGACATTGTGGGTCACGCAGAAGATGCGGCAATCAAGGCTGCCGTGGAGGCGATGACCGGTCACTGCACTTTCGTCACCGTGCTCGGATCCTGCCCAAACGGACGCCACGTCCCGCCGCTTGCAGAACCGTTGCGGGATGGCGGCAACGTGCCATTGTAATGAATAGGAATTGGCAGTGTATATATCACGCCTTTAAGGCGCGCGCGTTCAACAGCATGCATGTCGGTGGGGTTGCATAAATAGCGCGAAAACTGAAATTCAGAACCCAGCACTTTGGACGCAGAGTTGTAACAGCGTAACAGACCGTCATCAAACATGTGACGCAACATACGCTGAAGTGTCATAATGGGGTTATCCGGGATTATCCGGGCTAATGATTTTGATCGGGTGGGCACGACGTGCGTAATTTTCGCATTCTGATTCGATAGTGGGGCCATAGAGAGGGCCGTTTATTACGGCGCGCAATAGGAGGGATTACGCAAATGCAAATGGGTCATGCGGGTGATTGCAGCCGTGTGTGTGTGTGTGTGTGCGTGCGTGTGCGTGCGTGTGTCAGCATTGTGGTTGTGGTTGCGGGCGGTGACACTTTGCGCATCTTCCGCATTCTCTCTCTGAAGCACATACAAAAAAACGCATCACTATCTACCAACGCACGTTGTTCTACCACCCGCTCTTCTTGCTCTCTCGTGTCCGTCTTGTTCGCACCAACACACCGAAAATGACTTCCAACGCCGAATATTACTGCCCCGTGTACTCGTCCTTCTTTGGCGTCATGGGTGCCACCTCCGCCATGGTGTTCAGCGGTGAGAACGAAATCGGATGCAGTCGGAGCTGCTGTTCCGCAGAGGCATCTCTCGCTGTGTGTTATTTGTTGGCGTGACCAGCCATGTGACCAGCTCATGGCTGTTGTAAGGCCAAGTGTGCGCTTGATGCGCAATTTGCACTCTCTGTTGTTTGTATTTTGACTTTCACCGTCGTCTGGCTCTTTCAATGGCCGTCGCGAGCGATCCTACATATGTCAGTGTTTTCCATGGCGCTTTGTATTGTGTCCCTCCACCATTCCTAATCTATCTCCCTCGTGCTATTGCGCTGGTGTGTTGTGTCCGCGCAGCACTCGGAGCCGCGTACGGCACGGCCAAGTCGGGCACTGGTATTGCCGCCATGTCCGTCATGCGCCCTGAGCTCATCATGAAGTCGGTTATCCCCGTCGTCATGGCGGGTATCATTGCCATTTACGGCCTCGTCGTTGCCGTGCTCATTGCTAACGGATGTATCCACCCTATCTTGCGCTTTGTCTCTCTCTCACTCACTCTGTCTCTCATGTGGAGTCCATGGGCACAGCGCCTAAGACAATGACTTGAATCCTATCTCTCTCTCTCGCTAAGTACGGAGGAGCCTGTGGGCTTCATAAGTTACTGAGCATGTCGTTAGAGTGTGATTCTGGTAGCATTTGTTCGCTGTGAGCGCCTGTTTGCCATGTTCTCCTTGACAGTCTTTGTATCACCTCACGCTTCTCAGTCTCCACGCCCAAGACTTATTCGCTTTTCAAGTGAGTTGCCCAATCTCACATGAAGTTCCATTGGCTCCCTCTTTTAGGATATGCACGTGTGTTTTTTTGTTGTTGCGCCAGCATTCGTGCATTCTAACTTTTTTTGCTGTGTGCATTTGCAGGGGCTTTATTGACCTCGGTGCCGGTCTCAGCGTCGGTCTCTCTGGTCTTGCTGCCGGATTTGCCATTGGTATTGTCGGTGACGCCGGTGTGCGCGGTACTGCTCAACAGCCCAAGCTTTTCGTCGGAATGATTCTTATTCTCATTTTCGCTGAAGTGTTGGGTCTGTACGGTCTCATCGTCGCCCTCATCCTCAACACGAACGGAAACTCGGCCTCTTCGCTGTGCAACAACGGCACGTCTTCGTAAATCCTTGCAATGCCTGGTGTTGCTGAAGCGTGCTCCCTGTCTCGCTTTGGCTGCTTTGAATGACATGGCCTGTGGATTGGCAGGATATGTTGTTTGTGATAGTGTTTGTTGATATGTCGTGTTGAATTGCGGTGATGCCGCCTGAGGTCGACGGGGGACTGCCACGCAAGGGATTTGTCACGACTGCTTGCTGCGCGCTCCTTTTTGGGTGTCTGTTGGCCGCTGCCAAATGCGTTTTGCCCATTTATGGTGGCTGCGTGGCCCGGTGGTCGCTGTGCTTGCGCTGCATTCGCGTCTGTCGGCCCTGTAAAGTCGTTCTTGTTTTTCCATTTTCTTCTCGACGCGTGAAACAGAGAGAGAGCGTTTGATCGCAACAAAACAAAATATCTTTCCATTTTATCTCAATTAGGACGATATTTTAGTTCAAAGAGTATAATGAAGGGGGAGTCGAATCCTGTGAAAGTCTGCGAAGCAATCTGAACATAATTGTTGCTTATGCGACGGTGCAGTCTGCTTGTTGTCACCCGACTAGTGGGGGCATCGCGGAATTCAATTTGGAAAATACACTGCCTTTGTCGTAGTTTTCAGAATAGTATCAATTTAGTCTGTCGGCTCGAGTCTACAACAGTGTGGCTTTGTGTGTTGCTGCTTGTGATCACAGAGCGGCTGACGGAGTGTGTTTGCAATGGTTCAGTTGTGTATTGACGCAGATTATCATGCCAATACAAACTGCTTGAAGGAGCGGGTGCATGGAGCTTGATTGCTTCAAACAGTGCGTAGCCGAGACACAATTGCAGCACTGCGGTGTTCATGTGTGTGTGCGTGTAGTGTGCGTGTGCTAATAACGGGCACGTATACACTGATTGAGGTGCACATCTCTGGCACAAACATTCACATTCCCTGGGCAAACCACACCTCGCGTGATTGGGGAACTCCACCCGACTCCTCTGCACTGAATTTTTTTGGCGGTGGCTGCATACCCGTCTTCTGTGGTCCACATTGTGTGCCACCAGTCGCATTGCCGTGGGACCCACTGATCGTGTGGTGATCCGCGAAGATGCCTGTCGTCAAGCAGGGCCACATGCTGAAGCGTGCACAGGGAAAGAGCGCGTTCACATTCAAAAAGAGCTGGCAACGGCGCCTTTTTGTGCTCACAGAACAGCTTCTCCAGTATTACGAAGGGGAGGAGCCGGTGAGTTGTAGCAGAAAATGGCTGCTGTTCAACTTACTGTGCCGCGACTCCGTGTCTGTATTCCTGCGTGCTGCCTAAGGGTGTTTAGGGGCTGTGCTTGGGATTTACGGACTGTCACGCTGTGCAAATTCATGAAAGCTTTGGGGGGGGGGGCGGGGGCGGGGGCGTTTACTCATGCATATTACTTCATTCACCATCCCCTCGGACAACAGAAGCCAGACAAGATGAAGGGATCGGTGCCAGTGTGCACCATCAAGTGCGTTGAGCAAGTGGATGAAGACGCGTTCAACCGGAAGCACATGATCCAGGTGTGTCATTGCATTGATTCCTTTAAAACCTCATTTGACGGCACTGCATTTGCGCCGCAAGGTAGGAGCAGTGTAGCTTAGGAATCAGCTTTGTGCACTAGGACTGCAAAGAGGGCGAAGGGACAAAGAATGTTGTGGCTTGCTGTACCTGCACCTCTGGGGGATACATATGTTTTGCGACACTAATTTCATTGCCCATGAGCCCGCGTGAACAAGCTTTCCGCGATGCTGAATACCTGCCCTCCTCCCTCACAAAATTCGCTTGCACTACTCCAGATTGTCCATGGTGAGAACGAGAACCACCTCATTTTATACACTGTCGCCGCAGACGAGGCAGACAGAGACGACTGGATTAACAAGCTGAGGACATGTGAGTTGCCGTCTGTGTGTGCCTGTGTTTCTGGTGGTTATCGCACACACAGTGCGCTTAGTGCGCGTCCCATCGCCCACGGATGCTCATCCGACGCCTGCGCTCATTTTTGCGCTTCCGCAAATTCAGGCTGCCGCCACAATCCCAGCCTCCAGGATCGCTTCCATCCGGGCGCCTATCTGTCGTCGTCGTGGACGTGCTGCAATAGCGACACGTTCATGTCGTGGGGATGCCAGGATGCATTCAACTATACCCCGGGTGGGTGTCCGCTGCAATGGCCGCTGCAATGGCCGCCACGTGTTGCCCTACAACTTGAATGTGCAAAGA
Organism: Pigoraptor chileana; assembly: GCA_943704495.1. NCBI lineage: Eukaryota > Filasterea > Ministeriida > Capsasporidae > Pigoraptor > Pigoraptor chileana. The sequence goes on from CALSCR010000818.1 coordinate 38,173, forward strand.
AATCGCGTGAAGAGAAAGAAAAAAGAGTTGCTTTTTGGGTGTCGCTGTGGATTGCTCACTTACGCAGGCGCAACTATTGTGGACGCAGACGCAAACGGCCAGCTCAAGGTGAGGGCGGGGCCGGAGGTGCGCACGCCTGACCTTGGGCGAGGGCGGTCGCTCGTGGGCTCGGTGAGTTGTCACTGACATTGGGTTGAGGTGTTGTGGGGACGGTCGCAAGCTATATTGGATTCAGGCGGTGTTGTTGGTATTGCAACAGAAAAACAAAAAGATGTATTGTTCACGATTGTATCGGCGTGTGCGGTGTTTGCATACTTCACCAGATGCACTAAGCAGAGAAAAGGGTTGGTGTGTATGAGTGGCGAGACGTAGGCCGTCTTGTGGGTGACCAAACGTGCCAGCAACTGGTGTGTGCGCACTAATCGCCCATTCACGTTGTAATGCGTACAACGACGAGTGTTTCGCGGCCCACGTGACCTTAACTTAGCTCCTTGCTGATTTCTTTGCCGGTGCGCCTTCCACAGCCGCGCGAGACACGGCAGTCCGTCATCGACAGCCCGCGCAGTTCTTCGAGCCCCTCCACACAACGGTCGTCTCGTGCCGCGCCTGCCGCCGCCGCCGCGTCAGAGTTTACTGTTGTGGCGCTGTACACATACACTGCGGCTGCCCCGGAAGACCTATCATTTGGCGAGGGAGATCGCCTTACCATTGTGAGCAGGCAGGACGCCAACTGGTGGCTGGCACGGGCGGACAACGGCGCCACGGGGCACATCCCAAGCAACTACGTCGCCGTCACCAACAGCCTCGAGTCTGAAGAGTGGGTGGCATGCGCGTAAATCCGAAACTCTTGCTGCTTTTTGCTTCCATTTCCGCATCTTGCGATGTGCTGATTGCTCACTCAATAGCAATAGCAATGTACAGCCATGTCCGTGTGTTCCGATTGCGAGTCACTCTTCTTCTTTCAGTGGCACATAGAAATGGTGAGTGCTGCGCGCTGACTGCTTTGCGGCGGTGTCACGTGCTGCAGTTGGTACCATGGGAAGATGGACCGGAATGCCGCTGCGAGCATTCTCAAGGCGCAGGGACAAGATGGCGCGTTCCTCATCCGAGAGAGTGAGAGTAAGCCCGGCGATTACTCTATCAGCCTCAGGTGTGTGTGCGGCATCACGCAAATTCTGTGCCTTGCTGCCCACTGCCCTACAATAGTCCATCCCGTCTGCCGCCCGTGTGCGCTCCTCCTCTCTTGTATCTGTCATTGACGACAGCTGCGTCTGCATGCTGATCCCCGTCCGCAGGCACGGAGACAACATCAAGCACTACCACCTTCAGAGAACGACCGACAACCTCTTTTATGTCGCAGAGCAGCACGCATTTGCGACCGTGCAGGAACTGGTCAATTACCACAGCCGCAACAGCGGTGGTCTCGTGACCCGCCTCAAGCATCCGCTCATGCGCAACGCCCCCGCACCCGTCGGACTTGGCCACGGTGCGTGGCATTGCTATCCTTGCCATATATTTACTACGTGTGCGTGTGCATGTGCTCTGATCTCAGGGCGTGTGTGTGTGTGTGTGTGTTTGTGTGTTCACGCTCTCGCTCTGCTCTTACACTACTTTGCCGATGCTTACGTTGCACAGATAAATGGGAGATTGCCCGAAAGGACATTGTCATCGACAAGGAACTTGGAGGCGGCCAATTCGGGGTGAGTTTATGCGCAGCCCCTTTTGCCCCACGCTCTGACACCCTTCATGCAAGAGAACATCTACTCCTCACTCGCACACACGCACACCCCTCGCTCTCTGTCTGTCTCTCGCCCTCTCTCCTTCTATGGAGTCGATGATCTTTCGCATTGGCGTTTTGAGTACTGCTGCCTTTCTCGCTTTTTTCTCTGGGCTTGTGGAATCCATGGGCACATCACTAAAATACTGACTTGGGATCCTGCCTTTCGGCTTACTTTGTGGGAGACCATGTGCCTAGCACCACACACTGACTTGAATTCTCTCATTGCGTCCGCCACTCATCGTTCCGTCGTCCGCAGGTTGTATACTCTGGCATGGCGTGGGGCAAAGTGCCGGTTGCAATCAAAATGCTGAAGGAAGGCGCGATGTCTGAAGACGATTTTCTTGCCGAGGCGCAGGTCATGAAGTGAGTACACGTGACCTGTTGCAAGTCCATGCTTTCGCACCTGCGCCAATTGCTGTTTCTTGTCGAATGCCATGATTTGCCACCGCGTTTAATTAACCTCCAATCCACGTCGTCCTCCCCGTCGCTTTCTTGCCACCCTCCTTCACTCTGTCCAGGGCCTTTTCGCACCCGCATCTCGTGCAACTCCTCGCCGTTTGCAGCCGTGAACGCCCTCTCTATATAGTGACGGAACTCTGCAGGAACGGCTGCTTACTCAGCTATCTGAAGAGCGGTGTCGGCTCCCGCCTCAGTCGCGACGTCCTTTTATACATGTCTGTGCAGATCGCCGCCGCAATGTCATACCTGGAGACACACCAGTTTATCCACCGGGACTTGGTGCGTTTGTACGATTTGCTCTCTCTGTCGTTGTTGGCAATGTGAGCGGACACGTCATTGTGTGACGGAACGGTGTGCGCAAACTAGCCTGTTCTCTTGGGGTTCACTCTCTTGCACGGTGGAACGCTGACATAAACCCTGCGTCGCCTTTTCTCCGTCTTTTCCTTCCCCACAACACGCTCGGTTGCTTAACTGTCACAGGCCGCCCGAAATGTTCTTGTGTCGGAGGACAATATCATGAAGGTCAGTGCTTGAATGTGTATGTGAGCTTGCCGTGACTGAATCTGCGACTATAGAAGCGCCTTTAATTGGCAGCATAAGCTTAAGGCCCTCGTGGTTTTACTGCTGTGGCGATTTCCCTCCTCTTCTCGCTTGCATTACCGCCGGTTATCTGCACCACTGCCTTACACAACAAACCCCAATTTGGTACTGTGGTAGGTCGGCGACTTTGGTCTCGCTCGGTTTGTGCTTGACGATGAGTACACTGCGTCGGAGGGAACGAAATTCCCAATCAAGTGGGCGGCCCCAGAAGTCATTTCGTACGCCAGATTTTCGACCCGCAGCGACGTGTGGTCATTCGGTAAGAGCTCTCCCTCAAGACTGGTGTGCTTGTCCCAAATTTATTTCTTTGGATTCCAAACATGCCAACTCAAAACTATGTACATATATGTGTCGTGTTTGTGTGTGTGTGTGTGTGTGGCGCACAGGCGTCGTCATTTGGGAGACATTTAGTCGCGGTCGCGCGCCGTATCCCAACCTTTCGAATGCGGAGGTGCTCGATGGTGTTGTGGGCGGCCTGCGTCTCGAGTGCCCCACAGAGTGCCCGCCCGAGGTGTATAAGCTCATGCGCCGGTGTTGGGAGGCGCGTCCTGACGACCGCCCGTCATTCTCCGAGCTCCACAGGGACCTTTGCGCGCTCTCCGACTAGCAGCCGTCGTGTAGATGTCCCGCTGTCCCGTTACTGTTGTCAGTTTGGCCGTATGCGTGTTGGTTGGCCGCTGTTCGTTTGAGTAAGAACCCATCCGCGTTCAATCTATATCCGTTGTAAGCTTCGCGTCGTGTGCAACACATACAGTGTCATTATTGCGACGATGCGTGTCGTAGTGGGGACGGAGGTGAGGGCAGACAGCAAAAGCGAAGTGTGCAATTTGCGCGTATACATCGATCGCTATCCGAAACCCTCCAAAGGAATCTTGAGAAAGTTAGGATGGGGGCGGGGTCGCAGATGGCACGTGCCATGATTGGGTCAGCCCTTGGCAGACAGGCCCCTGGGTCATCCAGGGTGGGGATCTCTCGCGATGCTCTTCCACACATCCGGGTGCGACGGGCAGCTGCGGCTCTTTCTGAACCATCCGTCCACGCAGCGTTTGTGGAACATGCACAGGCATCCGAGCCGAGCAACGACTTGGCCTGCGTCGCGACAATTGACACAGTGTGTGGAGGGAGAGAATTCAGCATCAGAACTTCCCTAGAACATGCCATCAAGCCAATGAAGCATGGTGTTGTTGACTCCGCGCATATGACTCCAAGGAGATGGAGGACTTAACTCAACTCAGTTCAAATACATGTCAACCCCAAGTGATAAACGCACAACACATGGATTCAAGTCAGTGCCAGGCGCGATGCTCATGGACTCCAACGTAAGCGTCAGACACGACATACCGGTGCGCAGTCACCGGAGGTCACAGAAGACAGACAGACAGGTCACATACCACAAACCCAACGAGCAGCACACACCTGTGGTAAATTCCTCCAGACATATCTGGCATTCGATTTCGCCGGGCAGGTCGATTTGTAATGTTTCAGCTGCAACGGCAGGGAAACAATGGTAAACAAGAGAGCAGCTGCTAGTCAATACACGTGCACACAATATGTGTATTGGAAATTACGGCTATAACGCGTGTTTACTCTTCTGTACAACAGCAAGAAAACAACCATTCGGATGCACTTACTGTTGTATCCAATTGCCGCCCGTCTCATGCACTTATCGAGGTGCGCATCAAGTGCAGAGCTGTCTTCCAGCTTGGCATCGCACACGGGACATACCACAAATGGCGTTGAGTCCACTGCGAACATAGAGTGAGGCGGGCGGTTATGCCATTTGTAATTGTTTGACGTCAAGCACGTGCCGCGTAGAGCATCGTGGGTTTGGGTGAGCGCGAAGGGAGGGGAGGTGGTTAGCAGGTGGGAGAAAGAAAGACCCTATTTACACACCTCCCAGCTGATCTGCGGCGCCCCCTTCGTGCTGATGGTGGTGTGTGTCGCTATCTCCCGGCATACGGCCATCCGCCGTCGCGCCCTCGTTGTCTTGTGGATGTGCCTGCAGCAAATGATGCAGGAATCCAAACTGCAGTGGCAATGGCGCACCGGCTGTGGCTTCGCCGTACCCACGCGGGACATTCTTACCAGGCTCGTGCGCAACGCGGGAGCTGCGACACCCCATCTTTTGGCTATCCTCTGGGGGTACGCTGTCACTTGATTGGTGCGCGCCACGCCAACTGCAGACGCTACTCGTGGCCCATTGTGGTGTCGAGTGGTTTGTCTTATGCCCTCGCAGAGCGTTCACGTGATAGGGAAAAGACGAAAATTGACTGGATTTGCTGACTGCGCTGTTTGAATAACAGAATATCGAATATTGCAGTCACCGCGACGAAGCTAACACAGACCATGGATAAGATAAGCATGATGCAGCAACTATTTTGTCCAAGATAAGCATGAGCCGTTACATCGGAGTGACCACTTGTTTTCAGTAAATGGCAGACACTGATAGGCAGAGGCTATTTTCGGCGACTATCTGTTATGACGTCATATGTGCGTCGGCTCCTTAGCAACGATTTGTGTTACTGCTGATGTTACCAAACATCAGGCATGCAATGCAACCAATGGTCTCTTCTGATCAAGCGATCCATTGCACACAGTAAACGCTGTTGCTGGTTGTCCTTTCTGTGCGTCTGAATGGAGCTATCCAACCAACACGGTCGCATTTCATTTTATAAATCTAAATTGTGATGAGCACCACACACAGTCGCTGATGTCTAAGGAAGAATAAGACGCACGCCGTGCAGCTGCCCATACGTGTAGGGAAATGAGGGGCCAGGCGAGCGCATGAACAAGAAAGAGACGGGTATGTTCAGCTTCTCCGCAAGATGCTCGATTGTGTCTGGCGTGAACCCTCCCTTGACCAGAATCTGCATTTAACGAAGTTTGTACCGTGTTACTGAGAGCACTGCCACTACAAACATGCATAATCAGATTGGCATTGCGGTTATTTAAACGAAAATAGCGCCAATGAGCGCAAGCCGGCCACCCACCAAATCAATTTGGATTTTGGGATACACGTGGTCCAATATGTAGTGGTTCTCCGTGAGGAATTTGGGTACCTGCATTATGCGAGCCACAGCAAGTACCAAGCAGATTAGCGACTTGGCACTGTTTTCCTTTTCCGCATTCGAGACCAATAAACTCTATCAATTTATACACATATCAAGGCTCGTCCAATTGCATACCTCCTCCGGTTTCTCATAAACGTGTATGAGCTTGATGCGGTTGCAAAACTCATTGGCGGTTGTGTACAGAACCGCCCGATTGAGAATGTGAATTTCATCCGTTGCTGTCAGAAATCCGACCGAGTGTTGCTTCGACCTTTTCACCTTCTCGACAAAGACGTCGCCGTACTTGTGCAACTCTTTTGACCGGTGAAACAGATGCATGATCAGCTTGTAGATGCGGACCTTGTTGAGAGTCAGAGTGACAACACCGAGTGGAATAAGATAAAAGAGGAAAAAATACGACAGCATTTGGGGGTCGAGATAGATATTGCCAATGAGAGCCGCCGACATGGCAACAAGTCCGATCCCGAGAAAGTAGCCGGACGTCACAACGACGCGGGGAAGGCGCGGCCGCTTGTACCGCGCATACAGACCAGCAACTGTAAACGACGTCAAAACCGATAGGAATGCAAGCGTAAAAACGCCCGCCAAGGACGTCACGTCGCCGTTCACTATGGCGTAGAGGCCACAACAAAGCCCCAAAAAGCTGAGGATGATCCAGTGATTTGAGTGGAAAAAGCGGTTGCGATTTGCGAGAAACGACGGCAGGCAGCGATCATATGTCATGCGCTCAATCAAGCCGATGACGCCGACAAACGCCGTGAGTACGCCGCCGCAGAGCACGACAAAAGCGTCGACCGCAACCAGCCATCGCAACCACTTGCCCGCGCACGCCTCACCCATCACGGACAGCGTCGTACTCGGGTTTGCAACAATTACATCGAAAGGCACCGATCCGAGCGCGAGCAAGGCCAGGGCGGGGTCAAAGAGAACGAGGAGCCCCCACATGTTGCGGATGATCTTGGTGAACACGCCGGGGCCCGTCTCCTCGACATAATTCGCCGTGGTCTCAAAGCCTGTCCCCGCAAGCATTGCGACACAGAACCCAAAGAACACTTTGTACGCGGGGTTTTCAAACTGCGACGCTGCATAGTTGGCCTTGAGAATATCACCGCCGTCGCGAATGACAAACACAACGCCAGCCACAACGAGGATGGCGAGTGTAATAAGGTGGAGGAAGAAGATCGACATGGCGATCAGCGACGACTCTTTCACACCAAAAATACACAGCCCCGCGAATGCGCAGAAGATGCCAATCGTCAGCCAGAAGGTGTTGATGCTTGAAATCTCGCCGCCGAGATACTCCGATGCGGATGCGCCCGAGACAACAGCGGTCGATATGTAACACAAGAGGGAAAGACACGCGACAATTGTGGCGAGAAATTTCGACGATGTGTTCAGGAAGAACGAGTAGAGACCGCCGTTGTAAGGCATTGCGAGGGCAAGCTCCGATATGACACGGAGGACCGGAAGGATGAACACGCATACGAGAACGAGGCAGAGGGGTGCGAGGGGCCCCGCCGTGGTGAGTGTGAGGCCGATTGTGTACAACACAGACGCCATGACGTCATTGCCGGCGATAGATGTTGCTCTCCACTGCCCCAGATTGGTCTTTGGTTTTTTCGGTAGGGGAGGCACACCCGACAGGTCGATGTTGGTCACAGACCCCTGAATCAACAACAGTGACAGCGTTGATGCAAGAGTATTGGGCATCAGTTGCAGCAAGGGCTCAGTGGTGCGATTGCGTCGGTCGCCAGGCCGGCAACGAGTGCGAATAATACACAGCAGCTTCACGTCACTTGTCCATTAAGATTGATGAACGAATGGGTGAACAGCACGGATGCAATGTCAACTCACCCATCCAGGATGCTGCCAATCATAGCGAAGGCTCGGCTTGGACGTGTCAGGGCCTGTCTTGAACGATGGGCGAGACATTTCAGGCCGCAGGGCGTTGCCAATGATGCCCTGCCATGACGTTGCATCTAATGAGGAACTGCCACCATCGATCTCATACTCTGTCGGTGTATGCACACTCGATGCCGGTGCGGCGTCCACGCGGAAGCGCGAAAACCGATATTGGAGCTGGCCGCCATCAACGCGATTAAGAGAAAGATCGCTCTCCAAAAAGGATTCCTGTGCATTGCGGTTGTGTGAACGCGATATGGCAGGGTCGAGTCCATTGATCACCGAATGGTCCGCACCTGAGGCCACGTCCGTCGTCATCTCGATGGTTACACCGTGCCCTGACAGTGACACCGACCGCGAGTGGGAACTGGCCATGCCCCATGAGACGGAGCCGACGGGTCGTCCGTGCGCAACGCCATCCTCGTCAGACATGATGAAACTAGCGGGCGTTGCTCGGACCGGCGCGCGTCGACACACAAGAGGACAGTGTGAGGCATGTAATCCAAAAATGCCTCGCAAAAGACGATGAAAAAATGGGATATCGACAAGATCTCTCAATGTCCCGAGCTTTGTCACACAAAACGCGTATGATCGTGTCAGTGATTGGTGCACAATTCAACACATATTGACATAAAACTCCTTCCAAAGTGCTATTCTCTTGTGAGTTCAGATGCCCCAAAACTGAGAATATTGGCAGTTGTGAGTGTGCAATTAACTGGGGTCGCACCAATTAAACCACAACAATTTGAAATATTCCAGGACTGACAGTCGACCGTCACACGAGTGGAAGGGTCGAAATGTCCTTACTATTAGTACTGTCCATCGCGCGCTTTTTAATTCTCACATTGGCACTTATTAATACAAATTGAAATTGACTATAGAGGCCACTGCGCAATTTTTTTACGCGGGAAATTTCGAATTGTTTTTTCTGAAGGAGCATTGCCTGAGATCCAGCCCGAATGGATTTTACGGGTTCAGCGAGCAAAAGAGGGCAAGGACGTCTATTAGCACATATGTTATTTTTGAAACGGCATGATTTTCTGAAGAATTGGTATGTAGCCCCATTTTTCACATTATATGGTGAGGTTTTTGTGGTGAAAATGCCATGATCCACTTGATGCACACACACTTTCAAAGACAATACATGAAGTCCATCTCTGACACCTGTCTCCAACTTAAAATGAAAGCTGATAGCATTACGTTTCAAGATACCTTCGAAATTCCAATTGAGGGTTAGTCGAGAGATCTTTTTCCTGTTTGCGGCATCCACTTGATTGTTTATTTCGCACGCTTTTCCTGTCTGCTTACATCTTCGAGCTGTACGGTGGCATTTCCCATTCAAGAGAGTGTACGCGGCATACCTTCACTTTCGGCTGGAATATCGAGGATGGTAGGGATGGAAGGAGTTGAGGATGTATCCTCCTCGTTTAATGTGGGCGGCAGTGGAGCGTGCGCGAGCCAAACGCATGCAACCCTTGGCATCTGTCCTGCTTGTGATTATGCGGTCGAGTCGTCTGACATGGGTGGAGAGCGACTAGGCATTGCTGTGGAAGTGTGTCAGAAGGAAGAGAGCCGTGCAACAGCCTTGGAAGCCCGTCGGCACGTTCTTTTCAGCCTGTTTTGCCTCTCGCCGGGTGATGATGGCGCGGCCTGCGGATCCTTCTCTCTGGAAAAGCAAATTCGCATTGCGTTTGCAAGCAAGAACGAGCTTGCGTCCCTCGCACTGAGCGCCTGTGCTTCTATGCGAAACGAGGATTCCCGCCAACTTTCGGAGTTCAGGTACGATGAATGCTCAGTTTCACAAATTGCATAACACAACTGCGAGTTCTGTTCTCATGCTTACCTTCGGACGGCCATCATTTTTCAAACATTTCAGGGACGATGCTTTCCTTGCCAAGAACATTGCATTCATCCGCATATCATCGGAGAGACAGGCTCCACGAGCAACGCACGCAGGATCCGTGGCAGTGTTCGGCGACCGCATTGTGGACTTCCGCACCTACGTGTACCAGCTGAATGATGACGGGCCCGCCGATGAGATGACAATGACGTTGGACGAGAACGGTGGCGAATCCGCCGACGAGAGCATGACCGCAGCAAGCCATTGGCTCCTCCCGGCTGCAGACTTTGAGGGCATATGGGAGAGTCTCATGTACGATGACCCGGAGGTCAAGAATGCGCTCCTGAGGTGAAGGGGCGCTTGCTTTGTTAGCAACTTATGCGCAAAGTGCCTTGCTTTCAACTTATGTCCGAGTCGTCCACAGGTATGCCTCCACCGCGATTCTCTTCTCGGATAAGCGAGTGGACCCCAACGTCATATCGTGGAATGGCGTTGTTCTTCTCCACGGACCCCCCGGCACAGGCAAGACCAGCTTGTGCAAGGTAACGCCGTGGTTGAGTCGCTATCCATGTGCTCTTCACGGCCCATCAAGAAATTCACACACGGTTGTACTGTTCTCCAAGGCCCTTGCGCAAAAGCTCTCTGTTCGGATGGCCCACAGGTACACGCACGGGGAGCTTGTCGAAATCAACAGCCACTCTCTCTTTTCTCGCTGGTTTAGCGAGAGCGGCAAGCTGGTCATGAAAATGTTTCAGCGCATTCAGGTGACCATTCGCATTATTGAAGTTTGTTTTAGCTGTCCGGTGGCTGACTGTTTGCAAAGGCACTGCCGCCACTGACGGACACCACTTTGGCTTATGTTAATATCGCTTATCTCATCACAGGCCTTTGTGGATGATCCGTCGGCGCTGGTGTTTGTCCTCATCGACGAGGTCGAGAGTCTGACGGCAGCACGTAAGGCGGCTTCATCTGGGGCAGAGCCCTCCGATGCCATACGCGTGGTGAATGCCGTTCTCACTCAGATCGACGCGTTGAAGAAGCACAAGAACGTCATCATACTCGCGACTTCCAACGTCACTGGGTCGATTGACTGCGTGGGTTTCCTTTTGGACTTGAAGCGGTGAGCGTGCAACCTGCCCAATGTGCCAGCGCTGAGTGCCACTTGCTGTCCCGTGCGTTGCATCTCGCAGGCTTTCATTGATCGCGCTGACATCAAGCAGTACATCGGACCACCCTCTTTCCGTGCAATCTACGAGATGATTCGCACGTGCCTGCTTGAGCTCATGCGGGTTGGCATCATTGTCCCAGAGCACGTGATTGTGGACCTGGTGGGTATGTGGGTGTGCTTCAGAAGTCTCGCTGTGGGAGTGATGTGCATCTGGGTCTTAAGCATGTCAACTGCCACGACACATGCAGAACACACTCGAGCTGATGGGCTTTCCCGACAATGAGTCGAACCGCGCCGCAAAGAAGCTCTACGAGATATCCAAGAAGAGTGAGGTGAGCTCATTAGCCGAACTAATGCGACGCACGCACTCCAACCTGTGTCTGTTGTTGGGTCTCGTCTGCTAACATGCTGACTGGCATTGCCTTTGAAATGCAGGGCCTGAGCGGACGATCCCTCAAGAAGGTGCCCTTTTTGGCCCACGCACTGTTCCTCGGCAAGTCCACCGCCAACATCGATGAATTTCTGTCTGCCGTGGAGAAGGCGACGGCGCGGCAGCTCAGTGATCGCGAAGAGCTGTCCAAGTAGACTGGACGCATACAGCACATCCGCATTCTCAGTAGAGTAACAAGCGTGGTTGGCTATTGTATCCACGTCGCCGGTTGACGCGCGCTGCCATGGACGGAAAGAGCATTCGCGCGCGTTCTTCTTTGATTTCTCTCTCACATTCTACAACTATCATACACACTGCGCGCGTTCTTCTCCTTTGATTTCACATACGCACTCTTTTATCATACACACAAAAGCACCACACACACTCTCTCTCTATCTATCCCTTTGTTGGAGTCGACGGGCTTATTCCTAAGTCGTTTGAGCACTGAAGCTCTATCTTTTAAATATTCTCTCTGGCACCTTCATGGCATAGTGCCTAAATCATTTCTCCCTCGCGCCTAAATACACAGACACAGCACTGCACTCCGCACGTCATGAGCACCTGCGATTGCGCGGTGAGCATAGCATAGCAGCAAGACAAGCGAAACAGTTCGAATTGGAGATGGTATATGTGTTTGTCTAGCAATTGGAGAGAGAACCAGCACTCGCCACATTGAAGAGAAACCAACCATACACTGCGCCATGGGACCAGCATAAAGGGAGAACGCATAGCGAATACACACAAAGACAGGCCCGCGAAACACATCCAAACCCCTTTCCCCACGGTGAGGAGCATTTCCTATCCAACAGAAATATATGCGTGAACACAAATCACACAACAACAGACGCGCGGCACGCAATTCGCACGCAGACAGACTCTGGGCAGAAAATACAGGTGTGGACAAACCGGAACAAACGCAATGCCACACATACAAGTAGGGCCAAAACCAAAAGCACACCGCCACGCACTAGGCTCACTTCTTGATGACCTCAATTCCCATCGAACGCGCACTCCCGATGAGAATCTTACAGAGTGCTTGGAGCGGCATTGAGGCAAACGCCGGATCCTTCTGCTTCACAACAGCAATCTCATAAATGTGCTTGAGCGTCAGCTTGCCAGCGCGCTCGTGCTTGGATTTATGGGCCCCAAACTTAATGCCCGCAGCTCTCAACAGAAAGAATGCGTTCGGCGGCGACTTTGTTACGAAGGAAAAGGAGCGGTCCCCCTTGACCGTCACGAAGATTCCAATGGGTGTTTCGGGCTTATAATCTTTTGTGCGGTCGTTGAACTCCTTGCAAAACTGTGGGATATTGATGCCTTTCTGTCCGAGCGCAGGGCCCAGCGGAGGCGATGGAGACGCTTTGCCCGCGGGTATCATCATGCGCAGCGTTGCCACGACGCGCGTTTTTGCCGCTGCGTTTGCGGCGGCGGCCGACATTGTGTTGGATGTGCGCACACGACGCCCACAAGACCAGTGCGGAGGAGCAGATGCAAAATATGCGCCTCCCTTGATATCCGCGACAGAGTGGGTAGCACTGCTCAAGAGAATATTCATGATCTCTCTGTAAATATCGTTGTGCGTCGTGATGTGAGTGCCGTGCTTGTGACAGACGGTTTATGGATGGCTTCTGGGCTGAGACGCACCTAATATAGATAACATTGATTATTTTACCTTTATGTAGAGCATGCTGCAATTGTGTATCCACATATGGGCTTAGCGTCATCCGTGACGTCACATTGTTCCAGGTGGCCGTCGATGGGACACGGCGTGCCGACCGACCGTGATGTTTGATGGTAAACAAATAAGATGGAGTTTCAAAAAGGCACATTGGCAGTGCAAGTCACAGACGGAGAGACATGGTTGCGTTTGTGGTGGTGGCGGCTGCCATGGCAACGACCGGCGTGGCTGCATTTGTGCTGAGGGACTCCATCCGACGACATCTGAACGCGTTTGCACACAAGCACCCTGCTCTCCACATTCTCACGGTGCTGATACCGCTCAATGTTGCACTGTCGCTCGCTGTGTCATGCCGAAATGGCACGATCCGCCTGATTACTGGGCGGCATCCGCTGTCGCACGAACGCCGGGTGCAGAATGTGCAACGCCAGGTGGGCATTTTGAATACTCCGCGTGCTCAGTCAGCAATTTAATGGTCCTGAATACAATCGAGATCACAGCATTTCGTCGTCCTTCGCTTGCATTCTGACTGCCTTGGATTTCTGTTGGTGGCTTTCCGCAGGTTCTGGACTGGAATCGCACCGGTAAAAAGGGGATGATGTGCACTCTGCGCAGTCGCAACGGTGTCTTAGGAGCACTGGGCGCGCGATTGCCTCGGTATAAACGCGTGCTTCTAAACGTACACCTAAGTATGGACGACGTGCTATCCATCGACTACGAGACGAAGATCGCGCGTGTGGAGCCCATGCTGCTTGTGGCCGATCTTGTGTCTATTCTTCTGAAAAACGGGCACTCACTCTCTGTCGCACCGGAGACGGCCGACATCACTGTGGGAGGTGCCATTCTTGGCGCTGGATTCGATGCATCGAGTGGCAGGTCCGGCTTCTTTCACTCTGCGTGTTTGGCATACGAGGTTATTATGCCGGACGGTCGCCTTGTGCGTGCGACAGCCACCGACAATCCAGAGCTGTTTGCGTGCATCCCAATGTCACACGGATCCCTGGGTGTCCTGGTTGCCGTGGAATTGAAGATTGCGCCTGTGCCTGCATACGTGCACCTCGAGTACATTCCTATGAAGACAAGAGTTGATTTAGTGAAGCTATTTGCACACGAGGCTATGCGCAGTGCGACGGCAGATGGGCCACTGTTTGTCGAGGCGTTTGTGTATGGTGACACGGAGGGCGTTGTTGTGACGGGAGAGGAAATGGGTGACGATGTGTCCACTGATCCCATTCACGCAATAGGTGAGTGATGTTATTCATCCGACCTTGCCGTGTTTTCTGTCACCGTCTGTGAGAATAATCATGTGCACGTTGAATGCATGCCTGCGAATGCGCGTATGTTTGCTTGATCCCTGCATCTCTCCCTCTCTCTCTCGGTTTGTGGAGCCCATGGGCACAATGCCCAGACACTCACTTGCACTCTCTTTCTCACTCACACGCACGCTCTCTCTTGCAACTGTCGGGTTGATGAAATATTCTCTGTTTTTTATCCGTCAATATACGCAGGTCATTTTTACGCACCTTGGTTCTATGAACATGCAAGAAGTCACATTGCGACCGGACGGTCCTCTGAAATAGTTTACCGCACACACTTTCACGGGCGGCACCGGCGGTCGCGGCTGTTTGAGGCTGCAGACACAGTGCCGTTTGGAAATTCCCTTGCATTCCGCCTCGCCCTCGGCTGGACGGCGCCGATCGACCCTCGCGTGGTCGGCCTCTTGCGGACGGACGCGGCGCACTTGCAGCGGACGGAGACCCACATTGCGCAGACATATGTTGTGCCCATTACTGAACTTGCGGTGGTGCTGGATGCTATCGACAAGGAACTCAAGGTGTGTGTTTGTGTGTGCGTCTGTGTGGCAGTGCGTTACTCTCTGAATATGCAAGTTTCGGATGAATGAGCTGTGGGCCTGTTGTTCGTTTCTTGTCAATACAAACGGTGAGGCGGCACACACCTTGAATGTCTTGTCATTTATTTCTGCCATTGTCTTGCACATACCCTTTCCTGACGCCTGCTTGATCACGTGTCGCACACCCGGCAGGTGCATCCGCTGTGGCTGTGTCCGGTGCGTGTGCCGTCGGAATCAAGCAGAGACGCGCTGGTCCAGCCGCGTGGGGGCGCCGGCGGTGACGAAATGCACGCCGTGATCACTGTGTGGGGTCGCCCGGCCGCAGAGACATACCGGCGGAGAGAGTCGCTGAGGGCGGTTGCATCCGTCGTGCGCGCGTGCGGTGGCTTTCAGCTCGTGTGTGGCGACTCTGCCGTCGTCGAATCCAAAGCGGAGCTCACTGCCAACCTCAACACGCGCACTTTCGATCGCACTAGAGACAAGACGGGCTGTTTTGGCGCCTTTCCCGACCCCTTTGACAAGATGTGCATGGCCGCAAAGGCCGACTGAAGCGCACGTGACTGTGGTGTGGGGCACTTGTCGCTTTCGCCTTCAGTTTTGTTTGCGAATTACGTGCCGCGGCTGGCGCTGTTTACAATGGCGACACGCAGTGGTGCGGCATGCCTGTTGCGATGTCACCACTGTTTCAAATGTGCAAATTGCCAAGCAGCGTGATGCATGAATAAAGCACGCCACAAGTGACGGCGATTAAAAGCCACCACGTTGATTCACAACAGAAAAAGCGGGAAGGGACACATAGAAAAAGAATTGTACAATGAGAGAGGCTAACGACAGGGTACTTTCCCTGCCGAACAAACTTGTAGTGCGGTTCCCCAATACGAAAGACTGGGGAGACAAAAGAGCGGTGCACAAAGGCAAACGCAAATGCAAAAGCAAACGCAAACGCAAACGCAAAACGCAAATGCAAATGCAAATGCAAACGCAAAACGCAAATGCAAAACGCAAACAAAACAACTGAAACAAAACAAAGTGACACCACACAGAGGCTCCCACTCAAAGAGAGGAAAGCAAATAAAGAGCAAGCGCAAGAAAATCTTTGTACAACGCGGCGGTATTGCGAGAATGACGGTTCACGATGACGCCAGAGGGGCTGCTTCTGCCTCGCCCGTTGAGCCGCTGACGGCACCGCCCCGCTCCCTCAGCATTTTGACAAAAGTCCTTGCATAGAGATATGCATCGCCCGGCCACCGCGCGGAGACGTAGTGCCTGTCCACAACAACCATTGCGTGCGTGTCGTCAGTCTGGGTCCCCCGCGGCGGCGCCCCGATGCATGCAAACGGAACGGGGCCCGTCACGTACTGCGCCTTTCCGTCCGCAAGTACAGACCGCATCTCATCCTCAACATACTCGTCGTACGTGCGATAATACTTGCCACGTGCCCAAAACGTCGCCAAGTACGCAGACCATTCCATGTATTTCGGGAGGGAAGTGGACTTGTATCCGTGGATGACGCTCTTCCCGGTCGACGGATCCAGCGCACGCGCAAGCACAATCGGGCCGTGGCAGATTGCGGCAACAGGGCGACCGAGAAGGAAGAATTCGGCGACCTTCTGCGCAAGGACCTGACTTCCGAGATATTGCCGCATCCCCTTCGCGTGACCTCCGGAGAGCACGAGGCCGTCGTAGTCGGCGGGCACTATATCTGCCCATGCGACGGGCCGCTGGTACGAATCGCTCGCAATCATGCGCGCGTAGCACTGCTTCGGGTGCTCATCGGCGCCAAGCTGCCCGAAAAGGACGCCCGTCAGAAGCAGCGGATCGCACGCGGGGATGGGTCCGTCGCTTCCGCGCTCGGTCGCAAAGACCACGGGAATGGCCGCGTCTGATAGCGCTTGCCACGCGACCGCCGCCTCGGTCGTGTCGAAGTCTATGTCGGGGAGGGGCATTAAAACCTTCATGGCTGCAAGTAGGAACGAAATAACCCACGGAAAGGACTTGGACGACTGTGCAGTGTGTGTGCGTCTACCTTTGTTTAGATGTGCTGATTGGTGGGGTGCGGATAAAGGAGGGGAATCCATAAAGGTCAGCCACTACTGACAACAACTGCAACGACAAACTATAAATAGACTGGCCTGACTGATCAGATCAAGGCCAGTTCTCGTGCCCCGGTAGCACCGTAGCACCCTTGATCAGTGCTGTAGATCTAGCCGCCCGACACTAGTACTAGCTGTCCCCTGGCGCCGACTCACTCACTCACTGTGCCGGCGTCGCCAGCTGAGCGCCAACCAGCCCAGCTCTGTGCGTCGGTGGGATTGCATCAGGGAGACGGCTTTGGAACAGCTTCGTGGATGCGCATACGGCGCACGGCACTGCTTCAACTCTCGCGGAACTCATTGGGCACAATCAGCTCGCGGTTGACAACATATATTATTGTTTGCACATTCTGAAATCCCCAATGCTTTCAGGATTGAACAACATCGGCGATCGCAGGTATGATGACACAGTACACATCTATTCCCCTGAGAAAGATGGACTCGTGCAGGTACTCGTCGTTGTCGTGGAGGAGAATGGGCGAGTGGTTGATAGGGCTGAATCCAAACGCGGGAATGCCCTTCTGTCGGAGAAAACGGCTGTCTGTTGCGGCGGGGAAGATGCGCGCTTCGATCTTTGCTCCACTGCATTGTGCATCGCGAGTGCGCGGGATGCGAATGCATGTCAGTGCATGCATGGCGGGTGCACGTGACGGGATGTGCGCATTTGATCACGGCACATAGAGGCGATGCTGTCGCTATGCTGTGGGCACATTGCGCGCACATAAACACATATGCGGAAGCGTCCGCCCATATAATGCGCTATAAACGATGTGGGATGCGAGTCATTGTCTTAGGGCCCATGGACTCGACAAGCTATCAAAACGAACGTCGCACACACTAAACAACAGACACGAAGCAAGAAGGAAACATCAATGGCCACTCACATTCCGTCGCATGCGGCCCTGAAGGCAAGCCACCACGGATTGTTGTCGTCTAGAACCGTCATTTTGTTGTTTTCAAATTTGTTGACAAACTCGTACGACACACCCGGAATGTCCGTCCATGCGTCCAGCTGCTGCTTAAAGAGGTCGAGGTCGACCGTTGGGGGGATGCGAATGTCGAATCCTGCGCACAGAAGCAGGGAAAGGGAGGGGAGGGAGGGAGGAAGAAGAAGAGGG
>CALSCR010000819.1:0-12349 GCA_943704495.1 Pigoraptor chileana
GCAGGAGTAAGCAAGAAGAATCGCAGGAGCGCGTATTCAAGTGCCCGCGTGTCGCGGTTGGCATCAAAGTAAGCGCAGGTAGCAAAAATGCAAATGCGCCACAACGCTCTTGTGGGATAACAACCAACAAGGGAAAGGTGTCGGCACTTCATACAAGCGACGGACACAATCACGCACGACGCCTCGGACTCGCCTTGTTGTTCAATTTTTGGTGGTTGTATGCGCGATCGGTGAGGTTGAAGACGGCATAGTGTGCCGGGTGCTTCTGTTCAAGGTACGATCGCACGTGATCAATATTGTTGCGATACATTGCCTCCATTCCCTCGGCGGGATACGACATGGCTGTGGATGTGCATGAAGAAATTGCGAGTTATTGAGAAGTCAATAGGAAATGTTAAAGGAACGAAGCGCTTGACAGTGAGGGGAGTGGGCCCGAGCAACAAACAAAGCTTCCCACTCATGCGAGCAAGACAAGGGCGTCCATGGTCGGCACGACATATTATATTTATGTACATATGTACGCACCGACGACACGACTGGTGATATAAGACATATCAATCTCGAAATCCTCGCCGTGTTTGTTTGTCTCCCTGCACAATTTCAAAGGAATAAACATACAAATGTTAGGAATGCGATTCAAAAAAGCTAACCAAAACACACCCTGTGCACACCCGCACGCACACTTACAAAACAACAACAAACAAACAACAAACACGAAAGTAACAGAAACAGCCACAGCAGACCCACCCAGCAACGACAGATCGGATGACCTTTGTGGATTTTTCGCGGACATTCGTCACGAGATTGTCCTTCATGTTACTGAGGCGGCCTAAGAGCGATCCCCCGGATGAGGCTTCGCCTGCCCCGGATGGCCCCTCACCCCGGCTGCTGCTGCTGCTCGACGACACGCCACCGGACGACCCCACAGCCCCGGATGCAAGCGCAAGATCCGCGTCAGAGCAGTCGAGAAGGCCCTTGTCGGCGCCCTCCCTCTCCTAGTTGCACAATTCGGCATAAATGGGTCGCACAAACAAAGCGCGTCAGAAGACAATCCATTGAGAGAAAAGTTATTCGAGAAACGATTTCGTAAGAAATGTATTTTCGACCTTCGTTTGTGCGGATAATTCTGTTCCTGAATCAACGAGCACAAAGTGTTTAAAATGAACGACTTCACACAAAAAGATGGGGAGACGAAACGAACAGCATATCAAAGTGTGATGAGATAATAAAGCCATAGATAGACTTGACGGACCCGGATGTCAACCGACGTCACTTGAGGGATCAGCGGGCACTCACCACTTTGCGAGGGTCGGGACCAAACTCCCGCGCGAGTCCCTCGAGGCGCTCGAGGATGTCGTCCGCAGTGGGGCGCGCATCGGGCTCCAAAGAGAGCATGTCCTCTGCACGCACACGCACACAACATGTCACAACAACAACAACAACAGCAGCACAACAACAACAATTAGTGATAAAGAACTCGCATGCCCTCTTACAAATACAAGCAAAACGACAAACAAATCGGCATCGCGGGTGCAATTCATCGACTGGACATGCGCCACGCACTTATGAGCGAATGGAAGGCGACGTAATTGGACGACTCGGGCAACTTGAGCTTGGCGTTCATGATGGACAGTTTGGAACCGTCCTCAAATGGCGTCATTACATAGCAGAGTTTGTACAGGATGCATCCGAGTGCCTGCGCATGTCCACACACGCGAGAGCACACGTGAGTTGCGGGTGGTGCACGCAAGTGGCGGTGTTGGTGATTTGGCCTCACAAGCGATGAAGGGACTTTGGTGGGGTGCCGACAACAACAACGACAACAACAACAGCGGCCGCAGCAGGACCAGCAACAACAACAACAACAACAACAACAATAACAACAAAAACGTACCCAAATGTCGCTCTTTGTTCCGATTGGCTTCTTGCTGTACACGTCGACCATTTCAGGCGATCGGTACTGAGGTGTCGTATTCAACTGGATCTCCTGTTCTCCGTTAAAAGACAAACACAATGCAACACACATACACATACACATACACGCATTAAATTCCATAATCACCACACATCGCCACAAGCAGTTCACAACACGCACAAATACGCACTGCCCTCTCAATGGCATTCACCACAAATTTAAAACTGTACTGGGATAAACAAGCAACGAAAAAACACCGGCGGCTGCGTACATCACGATCTGCACACACCTCCTCCGCCATGGATATTTCCCGCTGTGTCTGCGGAGCGAGCACTTTGGTGGTGCAACTCCCGAAATCGCACAGCTTTATTGTGCCACGCGTCGTCACCAGGAGATTCTCCGCCTGAAATGACGCACGGCGATGACAGCCCAGAGTGAGCGTGGGAGGCAAGAAATAATACGGGGGTTACACAAGCATAAGTTTACCGAAGATGCATGATTTGGGGATTGGTGTGTCCATGGATCATAGAATGCAGTGTGTGATCATCGGTTTCTCTCTTTTAAAGGCGCACTCTGATAATCTGATGAGAGGGCATAACAACACATGAAGAGAACACACACACACGCACAGCTTTCAAACAAAAAATTGGCAATCACATCTGGTCAGCGATAATGTGACAAGCGACAAACACACGATGCACTTTTGCGGGACACACACCTTGAGATCGCGGTGGATCATGGGTGGATTCATCACGTGCATGCGCTGCACCGCACGGACAGCCTGGGTAAAGATCCTCAATACCTGCCACTTGGAGAACGACTTGCCGCGATTGATCGTGTCGACAATCATGCCACCTTCGCACAGGCACATGCACGCGCACACACCAAAAAAACAATTGCAAGAAATTGAGATTATGCAGCTTGGACAAATGTGTGCAAATCAGAGTCAAAAACGGAGAGCGCCATTCCACACATATATGCAGTTTGGCGTGCGAGTAAAGGTGCGTGCATTCAAGTAATATCACGTCTACGCTATGTGTGAGATACATACACACGTCGTCCCACACACTCACCAGGGCAAAATTCCATAAGGATGAGCACCTCTGTGCCGCTGTTGCCGTTGCCATACGCCGAATCGTAGAAATCGACAATGTTCTCGTGGCCGTTGAGCTTTTTCTGCACTCCACCCACGCCCAAGATGCACCCAAAATGCAAGTAATAAGACCACTTTGTCCACTCTTATTTCATCCAATTGAACCAGCCACTCGCCCAGCCCACCGCTGGTACGATGGGAAGATCAATCTGTATGGTGTCGGCAACAACAAGCACACAGCTCACCATGACGGCGATCTCATCCTTCACGGCCTGAAAACGCTCCTTCTCGTTGACAATGAGGCGCTTCAGGGCATAGATTTGATTGTTTTGGTCCGCGGCGAGGAAAACAAACGAGAACCCGCCTGTCCACACAGATCACGCAGTGTAAACCGATTGTTGCATAAAGCTGAGCCTCCCAGGCAACTCAACTATAAAAATCTGACATGTTCAACAGCAAGATAGGTGTCGCCACGACATGTGCGGGTCGTGTGCACATCTACTCCCTTTCACAGACGAACACGTTTCGTTTGATGCACTAGAAAGATCGTCAGCATTGACATCTGGATGCATACGCGTAGGCAGAACTCCTTCCCTCGCCACTCCCCCTCCTCTATTTCACGCATCCACTTGTCACCACACGCACCTTGAGCAATTAGCTTCCTGACTTTGACGCGCCGTCCGCCAATCTCAACCGTCTTTCCAACGAAGTCATTCTCCGGACCACCACCACCACCACCACCAACAAAGTTTAACGCAGACCTCAGTTTGTCCGTCATCTTTTAAATCCCGCCGAAAGAGCGGCCCGCACGACAGAGCGTGTGCGTCCGAGCGAGAAACTGTGGGCCACGTTCATAACAGAAGGTCGCGATTAACTACAAATCGGTTCTCACGTTTTCATCGCACCGCAAAGTCGTCCCTCATAACACGTGCAAGCCCTTCACTCATAATGCACTTGCCTTGTGCCCTTTCTCAGAGGCAAAGAGGTCCGATTTGTTTCTGATCCTGGCCAGGTCTGAAGCTCTAACAACATACAAAGGTTTGTTGGCCCGAGATGAACATACCTCATGACTGATTGCTGCTTTGTATCTTAGCGTGCAACAATTTTACGCGCATTCCATCTTGGTGTGTGGCTGCCGCGGCTTGTGGTTGCACGTGTGGTGTAGACTGCTGTCGTGCGTATGTCTGGCTACGTGTCTACCTGGTGTGTGTGTGTCAGTGTGTGTGTGTGTGGTGTGTGTGTGTGTGTCCTGAGGTGTGTCGGCATATATCAGCCCGGTCACTTCTCATCGGACAGATTAACTTGGAATAAGCCGCATTTTTGAATATTATGTGAGACAGTTTCAATCTAATCCTTCCCACCACATCATCACTTTAGTTGCGAGTCCTCGGAGATCTTTTGGTCACGTGACCTGGTTTAAGCAGCTCGGAGACATAGACGATAAGAACCAACGTTCTGCAACCTGTATTGTTGCTCCTAAGCTTTTTCTCACATAATCATGGATGCGCCTTCGCGACCCGATTTCCCCGTCAATACCGTGCAGTTTGCTGCTGTTGTTGATGGGACACACACAGACTTTGTTATTTCCTCATTTTCAAACAGAATATTTGTTGCGATAACGCAGTACGAGAAATTGGGGACCCTGGTATGGACGGCATCTTGACTGAATGTGTTAGTAATAGTGTCTTGCTGGATTGAGTGGAAGGGCAAAGTGAATGTGTGCCCGCCATGACTGACACATTGTGTGGTTTTCACGAACCAGATACACGCATCAAAGGACGTCAAAGTGGATTTGGAAACCCCGCCTTCGTACACCGTCCGGACTCTTCTTGGGAAGCGAGATGAGCCGTTGCTTCTTGTGTGGGTACCTTCATGAATGATGTTATTCGACTTGCCTCCGCTTAAGAGAGATTCTAACGATGATGCCTGCTTTTACTTGCAGGTATGCACGTCAACTCATCGAAATCATATCGAGCGCCACAGACAAGCCACTACTGCTTTCAATTGCATTGAAACCCGAAACAGTGACGCCTGCGCAGATGCAGGCTGTCCTTGGATTGTTGAAGCAAAACAAAGTCTGGTGATCTACATACTCCATTTTATGTAATTGTCCAACAGTGAGTCACGCATGTCAGTTTATTGTTCATGCTGCTCGTCCGTCCAAGGCTTGCAACCAACCGTAATGGCCCATTTCAAATCCCGGTTTGCCCACTATAGCCGTGGTTTTCCAAAAACCCTCTGAGACGGGATTACACATCAGATGAGCATTAACAGAGGCGCATCGCCGGTTTCTCTGACACAGGTGCTTGCAGTCACGCTCTTACAGCCTCTCTCGCCAAGGAAACACTGACAACATTCTGAAAGTGGAGATTCACTATCAAAATCCGCTCTTGTCAAATAAAGCCTCCGCTTGCACCTTGGGACGCCCATATGAGCAGCAATTCATGGTCTGCACAACGGCCAATTTGTGACACTGACATAGCCAAGTGACCGTGAGCCAGATTGCGCAGACTGATATCACGTGCCAGCCGCCGGAAAGTCTCCGGCAGACTGCCGAACCCGCGTGATCGTCCGCCATAGACAGAGTCGAACTATTTCATAGAATGACCGCATGTACTCAATTGCGACTCTCATTGTGCCCAAAAAATGGAGGCAACGGTTATTTCAGGAGTGGAGAGTGCCGCAGCTGTCGGCTGCCCATCTGAAACGGTTCGTTGCAGCTTGACTGCTTCCACAAAAAACGCGCACACTCAGTGCGTTTGTTAGTTGTTGCGGAAGAAGTGATGATCCCATGCACAGCTATACTTCCCCCGTCAGTGCATTGAAGCAATGTCAGCCTGCACATACTGATGCGCCGATTGTACTCTGTTGTGTAGGAACTTGCAGGGCGTGCAAAGGCCTGTGAAGGATGCCCGGGGCGCGACTTGTGTCAGTCCCAATGTGAGTTGTGCCTTTTCAATGTGAATTCCGTCATTGGTGTGCAAATTCGGAATGGATTCGCTCGCCACTTGCTCGCAACTAACTTTACTTTCTCCCCTGTTCACCTGTAGCGGGAGTGGATCCCGACCAAGAGCAGATTAACATTCGCATGCGTGCAGTCAAACGAAAGGTTTTGATACTCTCGGGGAAGGGAGGTGAGCATAAATACTATTGCCCCTATCCCACGTATTCCTCAACTATTACTTGCTTTAAGACGCGATGCTGTTGTTGTTGTTGTTGTTGTTGATGTTGACGTTGACGTTGATGTTAGATTGACAGGGACTTCAGTAGTAGGATCGTTTTCCAACCGTCGTTTGTGAAGGCGGCTCGCAAGCTGCTTCATTGCCTTGCTTCTGATGTTGTGATCTGCTGTTTTCTTTCGATGTGTGTGCAGGAGTTGGCAAATCGAGTGTCGCCGCCACTCTGTCAATGGCTCTCGCCCGCTCAGGTCGTAAGGTGGGCTCCCTGCTGTGTTTTTACTATCTGTAGATCTATTTGTCTCGCATCGTTGTGTCTGTGGGCATCATAGAATGAACGCTTACTTTGAAGTGCACCTGTGTCTGTTCATACATTTGTATTCCTCTCTGTTATTTTAATATTGGGCGCGCACCAGGTGGGAGTTGTGGATCTCGACATTTGCGGTCCGTCCATTCCACGATTGATGAAGGTCGAGGGGCAACAGGTCACCTCGTCCGAGTACGGTTGGATTCCTTGCAAGTAAGTGTCCGAGAAATGCATGGGAGAACAGTCTTGTCTTAGTGTGGCTGTGTCTCTGTCACTTCCATGTGCTTCATTTTGCCGTTGTGTGTGTGTGTGTGTTATCGTTTTGCATCGCCATGCGGATGAGACAGGGATGACCAACCCATTCCAAAGAGGGCAATATGGAAGGGTCCTTCTGCTGCCAGTCAACCTGTGTGTGTGTGTGTGTGTGTGTGTGTGTGTGTATGGGTATGTGTGTGTGTGTGTGTGTGTGTGTGTGTATCTGTGTCTGTGCCTGCGTCTGAGTCTGAGTCTGTGTCTGTGTCTGAGTCTGTGGTTGTGTCTGTGTGTGTGTGTGTGTGTGTGTGTGTGTGTGTGTGAAGAGCTGGCATATCTTTCAGTCATTCTGCACATGGCAGGGGTCCTGAATATCCCTGGTTCACGGTATGCGTTTTGTGCTCTCTGTGATGACTCTGCCTTGACACGCGTTACCTTTGTTCATTCAACAGGTCACCACACGGGGATATCAAGGTGCTGTCCGTCGGATCGCTCCTTCCCGACCAAGACAACGCGTGAGTGTTTTCCCTTTTTTTGAGCCAATGCAATGCACATCATTTGTGTGTCGTCACATGTGCGTGGTGAGTGCCTTTTGCTTGTTGCACTCCCCTGTGTGGTCGGCCGCATTGCAGCCGTAGTGACTCTCACCCCGTATGCCTTGAAACTCGTATCAAATCCACTTTTTTAAATCCCCGCATTACTCTTGATAACTGTTCTGTTTCTGTGTAGGGTGATATGGCGTGGTCCAAGGAAAACAGGTGTGTCCTAATGTTCATGTTTATTTGTGCGTGTGCTGTTGTGATTATTGTCAATCCACGTACCTTGACCTCCTTGTACTCCACTGCGTCGTTACGCTACACTCACACATACACACACGCGCAATTACTGCTTTGTGTTGCATGCAGCGCTCATAAAGCGCTTTCTGAAGGATGTACTGTGGGGTCGCTTGGACTTTCTTGTGTTCGACACTCCGCCGGGCACTTCCGATGAGCACTTGACGGTGGTCAAGGCACTAAAGGACGCATCCCCGGATGGCGCCGTCATTGTTGCGACGCCGGCCGACGCCGCACTCATAACGGTCCGCAAGGAAATTACCTTTTGCATCAAAATGGGTGTCAAAATCATCGGAGTTGTGGAGAATATGAGCGGGTTTGCGTGCCCCTGCTGCAAGGTGGGTGCCGTGCGTGAGTGTGTGCAACACGCCTCATATGTCGCGATCTTGCTGAATTTGTGCCGGTGGTGGGCTGGCAATTATGTATTTGAAAATATCAGAGAGGCGTTAAACAACCAACAAAACAAAATGTGTGAATACACCCACGTGAAACCCCCCCCAACGCACGCGCACACACTCACACACACGTACACGTTCCGAAATTCAGGAAGTGTACGACGTCTTCTCGAGCGGTGGTGGGAAGAAATTGGCAGAGGAATTCGGTCTCAAATATCTCGGAAAAATTCCCTTGGACAACGTGGGTGTTGTGTGGTGGTGCCTGTCTCAGTTTGTGATTTTGGGAGTCCAAATCCATGTATCCTGGCAATCCACGGCAATTGAAATACTCGAGGCGTTCGAGCGTGTGTGCGGATATTATGCCCACAATAGTTATGGAGACCGTCCAAACAGGCAGAAGTACCTTTGGCCGAGTCCTGTTGTCTGTCTTGTGACATCAGATCGAGACTGATTGGAACCTGCCGCCCACAATTCCTCTCCATCCGCTAATTTCATAGCCCTCCCCCCCCCCCCCCACACACACACAGACGCTCTCGGTGTGTTGCGAGGCCGGCGACAGCGTATTTGAAAGGGATCCCACTTCACCAGCTGCAGTTGCGCTGACTGAGTTTGCCGCGTCTGTTGTCAGTGCACTCGATTCGGCCTGAAATTCCGATCTCTTTCGATACTACACAGCCTATGTTCGCAATCTCTCCTCTCTATGCCTCTCATATGTCTTGGCCGTGCACCTGTCGTGGTGTCAGTGGTGTGACATTGCTTGGCGACAGAGATGCCCATTTATGCTCTCTGCGGCCTCAGGGACATCGTCGGCACAATTCGTTACTTGCCGTGTTAGCGCGCCCTCCCCTCCCCCTCCCCTCTCCTCTCAAGACTGACATCGATTCCCGAAACATTCAGTCGAACATGACACTTTAAGCACGCGATTGCACCCGCCATCCCGTACACATGGCAGGACTCGTCTTCTATTTTTCAACTGAGGGACTGACACCCGCGCAGGGTGGCGTCGTCCGCTAAATTTGCGCGTCACTCTGACAACTGAATGAGCGATTGACCATGGCGGTGATGCCCATGAACACAGTATCATAAACAACTAAAGGTTTGCTTTAGGCAATACTTAATCTGTCTTTCTAACGTCGTTTCTCTCAATGTTTTATTATTTATTTGTTTCGATGGCGGGTCAAATGGTAAGGTCAGTCCGACCCAGTTTATGCACACAATAAAGGGCCACGAATGGGCTTGTTTGATGCCCTCTGAGTACATGGGTGGTACTGTTTTGCGCACTACAGTGATGATCGCATGCAAGGACTATGTACGACACTTCAGCGAGCCATCTAATCCGGATTAGATAGTCTCCGAGTCCGACATACTGTGCTCAGCAAACGCTACATGCCAATACTTAGACAGGAGGACGACCGTCACTGTGGGGTGCACTGATATAACTGGTCACTGCGACAACATCGATAAGTTGCTGCAGACGCTAACTGTAACAGTGAAGGAGAACACTGTCATCCTAAGGAATGCATAGACATGTCCGACTCCATGAATGTTATGTGATGACATGTCGACTCGATAGGTCGTGTGAAGCCGATTAATTGTTCGCACAAATGTCAAGGTCAGTGTCACATCCCAATGGCGGTGACTGTCATGAGGGCGTGAACGTCGACTCGGTCTGTCAGTGATTCGAATGCCCGTTCGGGTGCTGCTTGTCGATAAACTTTTTTGCCATCGACATTATGCCGAGCACTTGCTCTTCAAATTGCGCGCGGCTCGCATGCGGACAGCCACTCGCCGTAGCAACGGTCGTCACGGCTGCATTGTAAGTCACTGTTAGTTTTGTTTAGTTGTTGTAAAACAATTACAAAATTTGAAGATAAGGAAAAGAAAATGATTGGAGTGCGTGGATGTGCGTGGATGATATATAGGCTGATCACAACAAAGGCATGAAGTTGGACTAGTGACAATCCATGGATTCAATCCCATGACAAGCAGACAGTAACACGAACACACAAACACTTACACACACGCACACATACTTTTTTAAATTTTAAGTTTCATTTTGCCTCCATAAATTGGCGTTGATCCACTATTAAAAGATGCTTCCTTCTCAAATATATATTTGCATAATCGCACACACTCACCGGCTTTGTGCGCGTCCGTGATGCCCAGCTGCGAGGACGGCCGTGATGTCTTTCCCTCCGAGTACGCCTTTGCGACCTCCGGCAAAAGTGCCTCGAGCAGTGCGACGATCCTTGCATCGGCGGCCATGAGTGCATAATCAACACTGCCACAATGCGGGCACGTGTACTCTGCCTTGCCCCCCTGTCCACCACCCATCACACACCCTCCCGACGCAGCACCCGATGCCCCCGCCGCCCCCGCAGTCTGGCCAGTGACCGGGCACTTGCCCACCAACTGCTTGTTGTTGTTGTTGTTGTTGTTTGCAGCGTCGCCATGCTTCACAGGGCATCCATTGGCGGGACGGGAGGGCGAGTCAGTTGTCCCAGCAACAGTGGCGGCCGTCGTTGCAGCCGTCGCCTTGGCAGCCTCCGCCACCGCAGTCACCTGTGCCTCTTTGATCCGCCGCTTTGCAATGGTCAGACGAAGTTTTTCCTCGAGGAATGTGTACGTTGCCGTCACTTGGTTGTACAGCCGTCCCTGTATTGACGCCACAATGACCTCCTTTGCAAAGCCAGCATCTACCATCATCGTCAATATTTCTGGTTCAAGATCAACGGCAGGCGTATTCGACCGGGAGCTCGTGCGCTCCAGAGGCTCGCCGTACTGATATTGGTCGTATCGACGTCAAAGACGATGACATTTGATGATGATGATGATGTTGTTGTTGTTAGTTGTAGTTATTGTTGTTGTGAGGCAGGTGCGCGCGTGTGCAGATTGGTTTTGATGTGAACAGACACATAAAAACACATGAAACACAAGGGACAATATTATTCAATATGCAGAACTCGAAAGCAAAAACGAGACGATCAAATTTCCGTTTGTGTTGTGTTGTGCTGTGAATGTGCTGTTGTGTGTGTTGGGAATTAAATATACCTTTGAGACCCATGGGTGCGCAAAAATGCCGTCGAGTGATATGCGTTGACGGGCATCCACATTGAGCATGCGCGTGATAAGATCCCGGCACACTGCAATTGAGACACGCCACAAGACATTCGGCAACGGAGCGTGTTTTTGGAAAGCAGTACCAACGCATTCAATAAGAACGGATTTCCATAAAACAAGAAAGGAAAAAGGGAAGAAGTGTAAGGGCAAGGGACACGAGAAACAAGGTGCAATCACAAAAACAAGAACGTGCGCGACGAGTATTCATAGAAAACTTGAACCCGCACAAAAGAGCAGCAGCAACGTCAACAAACAACAAACAAAAAACAACAAACAGCAAACAGCACTCACACGGCGAGAAGCGGTCTGGCAGCTTCATGCGTCCCTTGATGACGTCCTCTGGCTGCTGGAAGGGATAGTTACCGTCCAGCATGGCATACCTGGTCACATGAACACAATCGACGCAGAAATGTGTGTGTGCGTGTGTGTGCGTGTGTGTAGATTGAAAAAAGAGCCACAAATATCACAAGGTCAAAGAGAAACACACGCGCGAATTTACTTGAATGGAAGTCTTTCACCAAAATGGTAGCATTAAAAGAGTGTGTGCATGTGAACACCAATGCTATCTGATGATCATACAAGTGAGCGTGAGCTTGTGCTGTGTGTGCGAGTGTGCATGTGCGAGTGTGTGTCTGTGTTGGTTGTGTCGGGTGGATACAGTATGACGCCCATGCTCCACACATCCACTTCGGGACCGTCGTATGGAGTCGCCCGATACATTTCGGGACTTGCATACATGGGCGATCCTGCAAAGTCCGCCCCAAAATATGACACAACAAAAAACGATTGGCAAAGTGAGTAGACGGCGAGCGATTAATATGTACATGTATAGGATGATTTTCCGAAACCTCGATATGCATCATCGCTAACAATATATCTTTTTCGCAATGCTGCAAAAGAAAGAAAGAGAGAAGAAGCAAAGCGCAGATGACGCAGACCCACCGCAGCAAGTGTCAAGGCGGTGTCCGTGCGCCATAAAATTGCTGAGGCCAAAGTCGATGAGCTTCACAGAGCCGTTGTTGTCGAGAAGCATATTTTCGAGTTTGAGGTCGCGGTGGACAATGCCATTTGCGTGGAGGTAATCCACAGCACGCAAGAGATCTACAGAGCGTGAAGGGTGATCGGCGAAGAAACAGTCGAAAAGGAAGAAAGGAGAGGGAGAGAGAGAAGGAGGGGGAGAGAGAGAAGGAGAGAGAGAGAGAGAGAGAGAGAGAGAGAGAGAGAGAGAGAGAGAGAGAGAGAGAGAGAGAGAGAGAGA
>CALSCR010000828.1:0-33455 GCA_943704495.1 Pigoraptor chileana
CACTACTGTGTGGACGGCTCTTTTGGCCCGGCAATCCACATGTGGTGGCATGCGCCTCCCTGCGCTCTTTGAAAGTTGCTTCTTTGCGCTTTCGACTCACGGCGACATGTGTGTGTGTGTGCGTGCGTTTTGCGCCGCGCTCACTTTTAAAACATCCAGGATATTTGTACGACAAATTCGAAACGATGGATGAGTTCAAGCGCGTTGTCAAGTATGCAGCGGACACCGGCGTGCTTATTTACAGCAACGAAGCGTCCCGCTCCCTGTTTGTCGCTGCCCACGCAAAGGACGATGTTACAGCATATCTCAAGCGGAAGCGTGCGTAGTGAGCAGCATTCGTCTCAAGTGATCACGTGAGATTTCCCTCGCGGGCCACTAATACACATAGCATATATATATATGTGGGAAGTGCCTTCACATGTTGTGCAGTGTGAGCAATCCTTTGGTTCATTTGCTACCACTGTTACAACGACACTGACGGGCAACAAGGATGGTTGAAGTAATAATACACATAATGACAAGTAAGTACTGGCGTTTGAAATAGCAACGGAGAGATCTAAGGAATGGGCAGAAACTCATTTCATATGCGTCCGCTCGTATTGCCCGAGACAAAAGTGCAAACGCAATAGATGCAGTCAGAGCACACCGCAAAAGGGAAAACAAGAAAGGAAGTGCATTACTGGAAAAGGGAATGCGCAAGTCAATCGCGCCTTCCGAATGACCAAAAAAGGAGAGACTGTTCTGGGTATGAGAGTGCGTGTGGTGCGGCTGGAATTAATCGAACCACCGGCAGTGTGTAGCAAGTGTGTGTGAGTGCGTGTGTATGTGCTGTGTGTGTTTGTGTATGCCCAGAGACGCGAGAGATGCGTAAAATTGTTTTTGTGAGCTACCGCACAAGAAAGAATATGTGTGTGAGTGTGTGCGTGTGGCGAGAGAACAACAAGATGAAACCACACCGGCTCTTGCGAAAGCGAAAAATCGCACATTTACAAACGACAATCAATGTCAAAAAGTAAAACTGACGCGTAGGGAAACAAAACAAAAAAACAGATCAGGAATACCGAAAAGAAAAGAAAAGAAGAAAAAAAACTGGCAAAAAACAGCACAACGCGCCGCGAACCACAATCCCACATTAAAGCTAGCAGCACCAACGCCTTTCACGGTCGGCGTCGTCGAGCGAGATGCTTGTGCGTGTCGACGATGGTGAATGGTCAGTCAGGGTCATTTCTCCAACAAGCGATTCAACGGCGCCCTTCACACCCTGTCCCGTTTTTGCGCTCGTTTCAAACCACGCCACAAACCCTTCCTCCTCCGCAAAGCGCGCAATTTCGTCGTCACTCACTGCGCGAACATCGAGATCGCACATGTTCGCCGCGAGTATGCACGGGAGACGACTGCCATCCGGCCGCCGCACCTTTCCATCGACGTCTCGCTTCCACTTGCGAGCGGCGTCAAGAGTGTCTTCGCGCGTAATATCAAACACAACAATTGCGGCATCCGCCCCGCGGTAGTACACGTGCGTGAGGCCAATGAAGCGATCTTGACCTGTTTGCATATGTGTTTGTGTGCGTATTGTGCGTGTGTGTGTGTATTGTGCGTTAGTTCTTTGCCGGTTACAGTGCATGTCAAAAGAAATCAGAGTTTTTCCAGACTGTAGATCTATTACCCTAACATTGACAGGAAATTCAAGCTGAGTTACAACCAGCACATAAGAGACACAGATATTCAACAATCTGTATCTGTGCTGCATCTATCTATCTGTGTGCTACTTTGCATCTCCCTCGAGCCCTATGCACTCGACATAGCGCAGTTCTCTCCATATAAATGTGATGCTCACCGGCGAGATCCCACAGCTGACGGAATAAAGGCACAATCGCAGGCGAACGAGGATGTGCGAGGGGGGAGGGGGGAGGGGGGGGAAGGAAGGATGAGTGGGGATAGATGAAGTATGGGGCACATCCCTCGCTCTTTTGTGAGAAAAACATATCTGTGTTGTCCCAATCATTGAAATCTCTGGTTCACAAATGAGGAAAACGTTTCCTTAGACATGGTCTCCAAACTGATACTCACATGCAGCCGGATGGTCTCGTTTTTGGACCATTGGATAATCTTCAAGAAGAATTCAACTGCGCGGGGACATTATTATGAAAAGGGGGCAATGAACATGGCAGCGTAAGCGCCAAGATTGCAACATAAAAAGAGCGATGAGAGTGCGCTTTGTCTCAAACAGTAAAATATTCATCAATACTTTGCTATTCCCACGCGAATCTGTACTGACCTCCAATAGTCTGAGCGTAGTTGTCCGAGAATGAATCGCTTACGTAACGTGTGATTAAGGATGTCTTGCCTGTAGACAGAGTGAAAGTGAAAAATGTCGAGGGGATCCAGTCACATTGCGCCAACGGAAAGACTTTTATGGGGCTTTTGGGGCACTTTGATGCACACATCCTAATGGTGACGTGCGAATTAAATTTCAAAAAAATATATTGTTTCACCTCTCAATCAGGGCGAGTGAACGAAGAAATGCACACAATTGGACAGCCCAAAACACACCTGTCCGGAAATTGCCGACAACGATGACCTTGAAGATGCGCTCCATCTCCGAGGGAGAGAATGGAGGTTTCAAGCACCTCAGCAGTCGCCCTCTGCAACACCGTGAGCCCCGAGGCGAGTTGTAACAGGCACACTCAAGCCAGTCTCATGCACCACAAAAATCCACATAACAGCTGGAAAGTGTGTCTAAAGAAGCTTTTAATCTCGTCTCTCACTGTAACCTTGCGCCCGTCTCTCTTACGTATTTATTGGTGAATAAGTGTCGTTAACCGTGGCCGACGTAGTGAGGGTCATGGTGTGTTGATGCACGCACCAACGTCCGTCCTTATGAGTGGACAGGAATGGGGCAGCACATGACCCGTCGGTGGTGTCCAGACAGCCCATCCGTCCCAAAATGGCACTACCAGAAAAGGTGAACTCCTTATGAGGCAATTTAAATGGAACATATTATCCTTAAAAGGATTACATTGCGATGGAGATACCATTTCGAATCACCTGCGTCATCATTCAAGGACTGGTGTATGAAGGAATGGCCGCTACTTCAAAAAACAATGTGTGTGGCAATGGTACTCAGTACCCTTGGTGTGTGGTGTGTGTGTGGTGTGTGTGTGTGGTGTGTGTGTGCGTGCGTGTGTGTGTGTGTGTATGTGTGTGTATGAGTGTGTGTGTGTGTGTGTACCACGGCTTGTGTGAAGACGGTCGTGTAATGCCAGCCACACTCCCCTCCGATACCGGCACTGCGAGGCATCAGGTTATCGCCCCAGAATGCAGTTGCACACTACTATCTCATTTCATCCATCAAGAGATTATACCGGCTGTCCATCACAGTGATCGCTGAAAGCACTTGTTACGTATCTGCCCGGTACCTGACTGCGGCCGGTGTCC
The DNA here is from genome assembly GCA_943704495.1 of Pigoraptor chileana. Classification (NCBI taxonomy): domain Eukaryota; class Filasterea; order Ministeriida; family Capsasporidae; genus Pigoraptor; species Pigoraptor chileana. Next base: position 3,439 of record CALSCR010000828.1, read on the forward strand.
GCTGAAAGAAAGGGGCCGACATGCGAGGCACCGAGGTACTGAACCGCCGGATGAGAAAAGGCGACACGGCTTTTGCCCTCACGTGACGCCTCGTCGCCGGCCGATCGTTGAGGACGTTGAGGATTAATATAGGCTACATAAAGGAGAATAATGCCCACGGTGTGCCAAAAAGCTATAAAACAAAAAAAGGAAGACAGGTCCGCTGTGTACCATGTAGAGATAACATACATAGTCTTAATTTTACTATGCGATACAACATTTGCATTGTGCATTTGCATGCGTAATATAAAATTTGACAGATTATCCCTAGATGAAAAAAAGGTACAACTCTGATTGTCTTGTTGCCAAATGGCGGCGTGGGGAGGTGTTCGAAATCGGCTCAAAATTGTCATATGTCTAGCCTGATACTGGTCACTACATGTACAGTATCACAGTTACTCCTTCTGCCCTTGACGACTGTTACTGATAAAACCAATGAAGTTAAGACGCAGTCTGAATTTCAGTTAGGACAATCGACTGTCTCTGGGTCAGTTTACTGCCACGTCTCACGGCGTAACAGATTCAAAGCTCCAATTATTACAATTACATCAGGGTCTAGTAGCTATAGATACACCTGCCATCGCAAAACTGCCGGGATTGTTTTTCTAATGAATATTGCCTCATGTACGGTCCCGGCGAAGTGTGCAAACTCTTCGTCTCACCCGGTCTCCACTGGTGGTTTGTCCACGCTTTTCCGTTACGATTCGCCTGTTCAGACTAAGTGGCGTGCACTTTCAGGCTGAAAATGCGTTGCCAAAAATGCAACACGGAAAAGCTTTCCGAGGAGTTCTTCCACGGCGACATCTCTGACGAGTGCAATCATCCTCCCCTCCCGCAATGCCTGTCGGGTAACTTGAAGCTCGTCCGAATCAGATCCACTCCGTCAGTTTTTGTGGTAATACGTTGGTTTGATCGGGTTAATTAGTGGCATGTACACGTTGTCCTCACCTGCATGTGTGTCCTGGTAATCAAGGCTCTTATGCATTGTTCTCCATGAATCCCATCCGTGACTGACGTGCAGTGCCTCGGGGCAAACTTCGAGGACGATGATGATGATGAAAACCTGGTCTGCCCAACGTGCAATGCGGAGCTTTGTGATGCCGAATCAAAGTATCTCCGCGAATCTATAGCACGGGCGACCGCTCGTGGTGTGTTCAATTACGTGGGCGGCGGTCCCAATGGAGGTGACCGGTCCACTGAAATCAGCCTTGTTTTCCTTAACGGAGACATGGTCAGGGTGCCGTACGCCCAAAACCACACACACCATTGCGTCACTCAAGTCTACGATAGAAGAAGAGACGAAAGTGAACCGCTTGCGACTGGTCCTCGTTTACGGCGATAAAATACTCAAGGTGAGTATGCCTCTTGATTGTGTGACACCCTTTTTACTGCTGGAAAGCAGTTGCTTTCCTACATTCTCCTGTACTTGACCTGCGAGTCTTTTGTGTTGTGCGTACGTTCATTACCAGGACATCGACGACAGGGCTGGTGGAGTCCCGTGCACACTCGGGAGTCTTGGCGTGCCGTCTGGAGCGACAATCCGTGTGGCGGTGGCGCCGTATACCGCGTATGTGGGGCAGCATCGCATCGCCGGTGCTGCAAACGACCAGCACGGAAATGCACAAGGTGAGAAATCTGCACTTCCATCCGGGCGTGTGAGTGGCATGCGCGCGAGATCAGCTGCTGATATGCACGCCATTCTGTCATTCTGCATGTCTGTGGCTGATTTGGACAACATTCTGCATGTCTGTGGCTCAACCTGTAATCACTCGAGGTCCATAGGTCGTTATAACATGTGCTTCCATTGTTTCCTTTTTGCGGCGTCACAGTGCCATTTCTGAGCAGTCAACACTTACTGACCCCACTATCTTCCTACTCGCCGATGCACTGCTGTCGGCATGTACTCCGCATGCGTCCATTTCCAGGAAGCGGATATGATCTGGGGCAGGACGGCGCCTTTCAAGGGACTGTCGTTGTGCTCCACCTTTACACTGGACAGGGCTTTACGTTTGCGGAACCAGCCGCCGCATTGAGGAAAAAGGTTTCACAATACTGCGTTATGCCGATGCTCCGCCGTCGCCGCAGCAGCTCCAAATGGATCTGGCATCTGCAAGCCAACTATGGATCATATCCAACAAATTCAGCACACTGAACGAATTGCACATAGCGGTTATAAAGAATGCCTTTGACCGCGGAGTTGGAGTCTATATCTGGGGCGATAACGAGCCCTTCTTCGCCGATGCAAATGCAATCTCGATGCGTCTCCTTGGTCGCGACGTGTACATGAGTGGAAACACCCTCGGGACCAGATGCGTGGGCGTTTTGCCCGACAGATCGATTCGTGGTCGAGCTGGTTTTATATCAAACCATCCCATCACGACAGGAATTGCGAATCTTTTCGAGGGAAATACCATAGCAACCGTACAACTGACGCCCGCGCTTATTCCTATTGTGTGTGGGTCTGCCGGAAACCTCGTTACTGCGGCATACGACAGCAACGGAAAGCGGTTGATCATTGACGGCGGGTTCACTCGTCTGTATTCCCAATGGGACGAGGCTGGCAGCGCCCGCTTTGTCGCAAATGCCGCCGCGTGGTTGTACAATTTCGAGAATACGGGAGCGATGCGCGCACTCGTGCATGCCGCGCCAATTCGGGGCGTTGCTCTGAACCGATGACGTCGCCGATCAGACGGGTCGCATGGACGGTAACTTGCATTCAGTTATTCTGCGTCAGTTGCCCAATATTATTTATCCCTTATATGCAATTGAAGCCGACTGTATTTGTTCCCGAGTTTTGGTGTTAAAATGGGCAGTCACGTGAAACTGAGTACTGGCCACTGGGTCGTCGGGCGGTGTCCAAATCGCTTACGCCGAGCAGGCTCACATGCACCTTTAGTGCCGCTTCGCATGCTTCAAGTGAAAGGACGGAATTTCTGCTGTAGAGTAGGCCGCGTTCTTGTAGGATAGCAGCCCCCCCCCCGGACAGGTGGACTGTGGGTCCCACACACGCGATCGACACTTTTAAACGAAGACAGCGACGGCGGTGGTGTCATGTGGTAGGCCCACACATTTAATTCCCAGTAACGTTTTTAAATTTAATCAATAACTATCGAAAGCGGAGCTCTCCATCTGCAGCGTTCCGTCACCGCTTGTACTTTTTGTAAATCTCGCTTACATAAAGCATGACGCATTTTGCATCCGGGCGCTCTGTGGCCACCATGTCCTCGACGTCCAGCAGGCACGTAATCTGCACACACACACATGCAGATACGTACATAGTTTGAAAAATTAAAAAAAAAACACAATGTGCATTTAAAGTTAACGTCGACCACTGACACGAAAAACAGATCGAGATGCCATGCAGCGTCAAATCAGTGTCTTGCGACGGGCGATATACCCATTGACAGACGCGGAAGCAATAAAGCCAGACAGACAAATGCGACTCGCTTTTCACAGCAACAAACAACATCAACCAACTGACAATCAAACAGCAAACGGCCACCAACTGATACATACAAGTGCGCAAAGGAAAAACACTCACGCCTTCTGCCGTTGCGGCATCAAATGCAGCCTGAAAGAGCGCCTCTCGGTTGCCCTTGTCGACCGTCTCATACGACTTCAGTCGCGACGGCGCCAAACGGTGCATAAGCGCAAAAAAGGCAAGGCCGCTCGCCCAGCTCCTGCTGAAGTTGGTTATTTCGACGCCATCGTACCCCACCGTCATGTTCTGACACCACTGCAGCAGTGCCTCCTGTCCCGTCTTGGGCTTTGAAGGCGCCGCTGATGCAGGCGCTGTCGATGCTCCAGTGCCCGACTTGAACGGCGACGGCGATCCACCACTGGAGGCGGCTGGTTGTCCACGCGTGGGCGGAGGTGTGGCGGCGGCGGCAGATTCTTCCTCCTTTCGTTGGTTTCGCCGTGCCATCTGATGGTGCGTTCGGTTTTTTGTGTTTGTTAAAAAACAACAAATACTTCCACTTTGACAAAACCACTCGGAAATACTCTCGATTATCTGAGCAAGACACCAGCCCACAACACAACACCCACTACCACTAAGCCGCAAATATAAATAAAATACGTGCCTGCCTGCTGATGAAAGCCTTTTTCCCGCATCCGTCACAGTAAAACTTCCCGTCAATATTGAGACACGACGTCGACAGCTTCTTGTTGCATCCAAAGCACCCAAAGCAGGCAAGGTGGAATGTCACGCCCGCAACCTCCGCCACTTGCCCAGACAACCCTTGCCCACACCGTCCGCACGTGCCCAACGAAGGATCAAACACCTGCACACGACCATCAGAGGCCACCGATGGAGGCGGTGCGAATGCTGTTGTGCGTTCTGTAGACGACGCGGCGGGGGATGCTGGCGTCGCAGGTTTGAGTGGCGAGGGGCTTGGTGAAGCTATTGTCGCAGGACGCGAGAACGTATTTTTGGGGGTCGATTCAACAGGCGCTGCTTTGGGCGCTATGGCAGATGCCGCAGAAAGTGGGCGCAGACCCGTAGAGTGCGACGACGGGGTGGGGGTGGGCGACAGCGTCGAAGGGCTAACTGTCGACGTTGGGCGCAGGGAGGACGGTGAGGGAGCAGCCTGTGGAGAATATGCAGATGTTGGGCGCAGTGAAGCGGGTGAAGACGTCGACCCCGAGGAAGGTGAGAGATATGATGCGGGCGCATTTGCGGTTGATGCAGGGCGTGCGGACGGCGAAGACGAGGGCGAGGGAGAAAGCGTCGAGACTGGGCGTGCCAGTGCTGATGATGGCGAGGCGGGGGCGGGAGACGCTGCCTTGGGTGCGACTGCTGTTGCTGCTGCAGTCGACAGGCCGGATATTTCAAGCACGGCCTCCTTGGTACTCTTTTGTGAACATAAGAGTAATGTTGAGGAAGCATTTTTTGTTGGTTTAGTTGTGTAAGTGGCATTGTGCGTGTATGAATTGCTTGAGATACACATCGCTTGGCGGCGTACCCCAATATATGGCGAATGGCCATTTACGTATTGCTTTGTACTGCAAGCGGACAGTGCCGGAACAGAATGAGAGAGACCAGTGCTCCGTAGCCCAAACAGGAGTCATACACACGCACACACTCGCACATCATCCCAGTAACAAAAGAATAAACAACAACCACAACAAACAACAATAACACCGCCAAGCAGACTGGCGGTCGCACGTGACACATCAACTCACCACACTCTTTGCAGAACGGATGTCGCGCTCCTTTGCCTCTTCGGCCTCCTTCATGCGCTGTTCCCACAGCTGCGCCTTGTCATTCAACTTGCTTCTCCGATCGCCCGCGGCCGACACGGGAGCGGCGAGCGCAGACGATTTCTCTTTTTCGATGCGCTGTTTATCCTCTTTCTCCTTTTCAAGTCTTTGGCGCTCCTCTTTCTCCTTTTCAAGTCTTTGACGCTCCTCTTTCTCCTTCTCGGCGCGTTTGCGTTCCTCGATCTCGCGTCGCTGTCGCTCTTCCCTCTCCCTCTCAAGACGAAGGCGGTCTTCATTTTCCTTTTCAAGGCGCAGGCGCTCCTCCTTTTCCCGCTCAAGACGCTGCCGTTCCGCCCGCTCCTTATCGAGCCTCTGGCGTTCTTCTTTTTCCTTTTCAAACCGCAGCCTTTCCTCTTCATCGCGTTTCTCCCGCTCAATCCGCCGCTTATCTTCCCTCTCCTTGGCGTCGCGTTCCCTTTTCAGTCGTTCCTCGGTCTCTCGGGCTTCCAAATCGAGCATCTCTTTCTCCCGGCGCGCACGTTCCTCCCTTGCTTTCCCCTCCAGGACCCCCCTTTCGCGGTCTTCCTTTTCCTGCGCCTCCTTTTCGAGCCTCTGGCGGTCCGCCCGCTCGTTATCAAGCCTCCGCCGCTCTTCACGCTCCCGCTCCTCCCTTGCAAGGGCCTCCTGCTCCTCCTTTTCCCTCTCAAGACGACGTCGCTCTTCCGCTTCTCGCGCATTCCTTTCAATACGCTCGCGTTCCCTATCTTCCCTCTGCTGTTCTTCTGCGGCACGTGCCTCTCTCTCTGCGCGCTCGATCTCACGCTGCCACCGTCTGCTTTCTTGTTCTTTCTGCTCTCTCTCGTCGCGTTCGCGCTGCTCCTTGGCGTCTCGACAAAGCCTTTCTTCCTCTTCCCTCTCATATTCGGCCTTCCGCTGCAACGCCAGCCTTTCTGCCTCGTCTCTCTGCAAGACTTCCTCGTCAAGAACGCGCTTCTTCCTCTCCTCTTCCTCCCTCACAGCAGCAAGCTCCCTCTCTCGACGGAGTCTTCGGTTCTCTTCCAGGCGACGCTTCTTTGCCTCTTCTTCCGATTCGGCAGACTTATTGGTTGCCTCGACCGATGGTGGAGCAAATGCAGATGCTACCGGATTAGACTCCTGTGGAATGTGGTCGACTTCCGAAGACTCTGTCGACTCGTCGTCAAGAAAGTTCGATACGCTGAAGCGGGCAAACTCTCTGTGCGCATGAACAACGTAAACAGTTCGTGAAAAAACATGGCAGGTGCATCAGCGATTGGCCATTGGCAGCCGCGGAATTGTACACACACACACACACACACACATGCATGCACACATGCATACATACATGCATACGTACATACAGACATTAAAAACACACACATACACTCACTCACCCACAACATGCAGCCAGGGAAATAAACGAGGAGCAACAAATAAGAGACAAGAACGAACACCACAAAAAACACACAATGAGAAGCCCTTCTCAATGACATTCAAAGTCCAGCAGCATGTGGCGCACTGACCGGAACATCTCCATCAGTATGAACTGGACCCAGCCTTCCAAGTCAATCTCATTTTCCGCCACGAGAATAAAGTCGGGCTTGTTCGGATCGCCGTGTTGAAGCGTGAAAATGCAAGGCTCGTTTTTCTTGAATTTCAGCAGAAGTTCGTCATCTTCGACCAAATCTACCATGTATCTGTTCAATTGTAGGTTGTAACATATGGATCAATATGGGATCCAAAGCCGACAAAAGAGTACTGGGGGCATCTTCGACTTTGTAATTCACGCCACACACATACACGCACACACACACATACCACACACACACACATACACACACACACACACACACACACACACACACACACACACACACACATACACACACATACACACACACACACACACACAGAGATCACACATCGGTCAATAGCATACCCATTGAGATCGATCGCACCGAGCGCCGTTTCCTTGAGGCCATTGCTCTTAAAGTAGTACAGGGTCCTGTTCTTCATCGCAAACCAACGCTGCTTCCACGTCTTGAAAGTGTGCCCCTGTTTGTAGAGATAGCCATCACGCACGGGATCGCCAAGCGACCCAAGTCGCACTTTGCCCTTCGGCGATCGACCTCCGTCGTCCATCTTCTCTGAGTTGTGTGCGCAGACGAGTGTCGGGACCGGATCTCACTCGACCCGTGCAGTGTAATAGTGCAAATTCAATTCTATAAGGCCAAGAAAGTGTCGCACATAATTTCAACAGTAACAGGTCAATAATCGTTATGAAAAAGCGCTGCCGTCTATTGGAGATAGTCATATAAAGCGAGGGAGAGGGAGAAAGAAGATGCTTCTCTTTGTGATTAATGCGTTTGAGTGGGCGTGCCGTAAGACTGTTCCGTGTTTTTCAGTTTGGGAGTCCCTGACGTCATCACAACAGTGGCACAAATACCCCGGATGTCTAAGGGCTGTCAATAGGAAAACATGCTCAGTTCAACCGTCAATACCAGACGTACTGAGTCCTCAGTCAGCCTGACCCCTGGTCAATACTGAATGCTTTGAGTTGCCGAGAATTTCAGCTTCACGTTTTTCCGAACAGTTTTGCACAAGTTACAATGCTGGAGATGAACACCACGAGCACACGTTGTGTGTTATTGCAAGCATAATTGCTGCACACGCGTGCGCATCTGAAGCTGCGGCCGGCTGAGGGGCGTGGAATCGGTGTGTTCGTCTCGGCTGCCTTGCCTGCTCGGGCGGCCCTTGCGATTTTACTTTTCGCGCTAACCGTCGTGTGCATGTCGACCCAGGCACAGTGCATCACGTAACACGGAAGTTCAGCGACTGCGTCAGTCGGGAGCATCCCTCGTGTGCAGAGGCTGCTGGTTCAAGCCCAAACCGCCGGCCGGCGGCGGCTCAGTCATCAGCCCGGCCGCGGGCAGACCGCCGACAGTCCGGCATTCTGAGCTTGACTGGTCGCACCGATCTCATGGGCACTCTGCCACTTAGATTGGGGTTTGCCAAAGGAATGCACACCATTGACGCCTGAGATTCATATGAATAAGGAACGAGGTAAGCAGTACCTTATGTACACCTCCGGCAGAGTGAATGCCCCCGCGCGGCCGCCGGCCGCCGGCCCGGCGACTCAGTGAGCGCCGGGATTCACAGCCAGAGACAGGGCTCGCCAATAGTTAGACGGAGGCAATCATTTGTGGACTTCCATTTGTAAGCAAGGTGGTAACCAATTCGATCCTCGATCCAACATTCACGAATACCCACCAGCCGATGATGTGAACCGCAGGAGGACGGCGCCGGCAGTGCCGCCGGCTTTTCCTACTAACGGTAGTTTGGGGGCATTGTTACTCGTTCTGGCGAACATAGCGAAAGCTCGCATAAATATTCACTCAAAGTAAACAAACTGACATCAACACTAATGAGCTTTAGTTCTGTCAGTCGATATTATAACACTGCTCCAAGATCCAGAAACCATCCTTTGTATGATTGCACTGAAAGCACAACTGATGCCTCCCCGTCGTTCTGTGGCGGCAAAGACGGCGGCGACAGCGCTGCCCCCGCGCTCCCCGCCGGCGAGACTGAAGCGAGCGGTGGCTGCAACAAATGCAGACCACAATGAGGGGTCCCCTGCCGCAAAGCGCACACGCACTGCAACGCAGACGGACAGAGCCAGTGTAACTTTGAAGGGAGAGGCTGTCAGTAGTGACACTGCCGAAAATGATTCGACTGCCACGACTCCCGCTGCTTTGAGGGCTCGCAAGCGAGGTCGTGCCGCCGCCGCCGAACAGCATCCAGATGCAGTAGCTGTGGCTGCAATACCCGCGGAAACTGTGCCAGATGACACTCGGAGAGCTGGCAAGCGGGCTCGCTCCGTTGCAAACAATGCAGCTCTTGTTGTCGCCACAGCTATAGATGCCGATTCAAAGCCGCCGCCTGAAACTGCCGCAAAGGGACGATGGGCGTCCCAGAGAGGAAAAAAGGAGGAGGCCACCACCGAATCCCGGTCGGCAGAGGAAACTCAGACCGCTCTTGGAGCTGCAAAAGGCAAGGCTGCCCGCGGCGCTCCAAAGGAGGGCATGCTGGGCGCTGTTGATCTCGATGCGATCCTGTTCCGTCCGCAGGATGATTTGTCATCTTCTGACGACGATGCAGCGTTTGCATCAAGAATACGTGCGCCTCGCGTGCGTCCAATTGCAGCCAGCAGCGCTGGGGTCGCTGTGAATGCAGCGGCACCAATGGATTAACGCAATCTGACTGCGTTTGTGTGGGCACGTGAAATCTCTCGTTAATGGGCGACGCGACGCGCACGCCGGCTAGGGATAAGATGCAAGCTCCCTTTTGCCGGCGCGCACGGTGAACACCACGGCCGCTGTCAATGGTTAGAGCTGAGGCGGTAGACACACTCGCGCACATGGATCCGCAGCGAGCGGGAAGAGGGTGTGCATGTGCTGCTTTGTTGCACTACCGACTCCTCTGACGGATGCAATAGCCAGCGGTGCCGATGTTGGCGACTGAATCGCACAGCCACGTCGTTATGCAGATAGTGTGCTTTTTTCGATGATTTGGGTCGCAGTTGCGCTACAAAAAGAGCTCACTGATCGCATCCTACATTGAGTGTACGCTTAATTCAGTTGTGGCGTGGTCGATTTGCACCCTTTCATTGCCATCCATGTGCCACTTTTGGTTGTCTCTAACGGTGGTTTTGGGTTTTCTTTTTTTCGGTTTATATTCTCAAGGGGTCATTTGTGAGACACTTTTTTAACAAAGCAGATGACTTGACCACTTTATAAAGCATAGCAAAACAGAATCACAAAAATTCAACAACAATACAAGAGCATTTGGAAAGAAAAGAGAGAAAAATAACGGCCGCACACGCAATCGACAGACTTAAGAGAGAGAGAGAGAGAGAGAGAGAGAGAGAGATGTAGGATTCAAGCCAGTGTTTTAGGCGCTGTGCCCCATGAGAGCAACAGAAAGAGAACCAAAGACGGAATGCGACTACGGCGCACACACAAAGAGGGACACCGGCGCTACAAGACAAGACAAGGTGCTGCACAGTTGGACAGCAATCGATGCATTAAACCAACGCACACACACCGCACACACACACATGAACGCACACACACACGAACGCACGCACACACACGCACAATCAAAGCCAATTTGGGTGATTGGGAGGAATCGCAACGAGATCAGTGTCGAAAAATTCGATAAACTGCTCGTTGAGTAAGCGCACTTTGCTCCCGGCGTATCGCCTGTACTCTTCAAATATACTGGTGAGGTTCCAGCGTTGCAGCTTGCGCAGACAGCCGACAAGTGTCCCTGTGTGCATAAAAAAGGAAAAAACAGAGAGATGTTGGGATTTAATATTGCGCGTGTCAGGATATGGCACACACATGGGTCATTTCCAGTCGGTGAGCGACATGCCCATGGACTCCACACCTACAAACACACACCGAGAGAAAGAGAGACGTAGGAATAATCAATGTCTTAGACGCCACGCCCATGCACTCCACAAGAGACACACAGAGAGAAACAAATGAAATTTGGGACGTATAAAGTCAGTGTCCGTATGCAAACGAAAGACAGTGTGTGTGTCTGTGTGCATGTACGGTTGTGCAGGCCTGCTTCCCAAAGAGGCGGATCTACAATATGCCACACGCATCAGCTAAACACAATTAAAAACCGACATCGTGCACACACATATATGTAAATGTAAGCATTTCAACAGCCGTGCGTGTGCATCCACACCTGTTCTGTGCCGTCCCAGATTGCACATAATATGCAGGGGATAGTTGCGAGGATCGAGGATGATTTTCAGTGCTTCAATTACAGTTTCTTCAGAAATGGGATTCCAAGATTGGTTTTGCGAGTCCTTGCGGCCGAGATGGATCAGTTCAATGTCATGGTCGTCGACAAAGTTCAGCCTGTTACATATATGTGTGTGTATGTATGTGTGTATGTGTGCATGTGTGTATGTGTGCATGTGTGTATGTGTGTATGTGTATATAGGTGGATAAGTGTATGTGTATATATTTGTGCATGTATGTATATATATATATATATATATATATATATATATATATGTGTGCGTGTGTGTGTTTGCATGTGTCACACAAATATGTGATGATGTATCCTGCATTAGATTTGCAAAGACACCAATTGTAATGTGAACAAATTACAACATGCGACACCACACAACAATCTGACGTTTGTTACGCACAGTGGGCGAGATGGATCGTCCGGGGCCAGAAAGATAATCTGTTTCAATCGCAGCTTTTCAAGAAAGGGAAAGTTCAGTTCGTTTGGCTGTCCCGATCGATACAGATCCTCCTCGACCATGCCAAAGTTCTGCACATACGGGTTGATTTGGCAAAAGGCAATGTTGAATTGGGTTGGATCCAGCGGCAACACGCAAAACAAAAGCAAGCAGTCCAAGTGAGCACTGCCATTGATGGCTGTCTGAATGACAGTATGGAGGTGTTTGCTATCGAGCACAGGGAACATCCAACAGCTGAAACTGCATTCCAATTCCCAAGCCCATCTGTTCATCTATTTAATCTCACCGTCGGGGGAATGTAGTTCTGTGCCATCTCTGGGGGAAGCAGGCACACAATCGTCCTGATGACAGCAGCGGAAGTAGGTCCAGATGACAGGAGCGTCCTCCCGTGCACTTAAAAGTGTAGCTTCGCGTGATGAAGACGTTCGTGTCTGCTTTTGATTAAATCTTTTCGAGATTGTTTCGCAACACCTGAGACTCTGTCGTCGCCACCAATGTAATATTACACAAAAAAAAGTATAAGAGGAACCCTTGTTCTAAGGCTTGATTAAGGGTTGTCAGTCACGTGTCATCACGTGCTCACTTTCGCGCGCTTTTTTCCTTCTGTCAATCAGTGGACGTCACCGACGTCGAGTTCGATGGACGTTTTTGAGTACTGAAGGTCTTCTCTTTCTTTCTTTCTTTCTCTCTTGCAAGCAAGCACATGCACAGTGCATAGGCATATAAAAACAACTCTTTGTCAGCGTTCACGAAAAAATTACGTTGAGTAAGGGGCATTAATCCTGCCCGCTGGGGCCGAGACCCCACGTGACTCGCCTGTGATCCACGCTTGTTTAATCACTCCCTCTCTGCAACCTAGCAATGGAGTCTGCGGCAAGAACAAAGGCCGTCGCCAGGAAGGAGGCTGGCAATAAGCTCTATTCCGCTGGTGATTTTGCCAACGCAATCAAATGCTACAAGGATGCATCTTCGCTCGATCCCACCGACCCCGTCTTTCCGTCAAATGAGGCCGCGTGTGACTATGAATTGGGTGAATATGAAAAGGCACTCGCCGCATCAGATCGCGCCATTGAAATTCTTCGTCGCATGGAACCGCTGGACGCCAAGCTGGAGGCGCTGTTCCATAAGTGCTGCGTGCGCAAAGTCAAATCACTCTTCCATCTCGGACACGACGAGGCAGTTCTATGGGCGGCCATGTCGCTTACGTCGGGCGATCAAGAGGTGGAAAAGATTTTGGCCGTCGTCAATTCGGCGCGTCTGCCACGTGACCGTCCTCTCACGCGGTTTGAGAATTTTCGTCCGTTGCGAAAGATTAACACACGAGAATACTACTGCGTCGGCCACGACATTGCTCTCAGTGCGATGCGCGGAGATCTCCGCGAAACGACGTCAGCAAGCCGTCCGTTCAAGATGTTCACTGACACGAAAGGTGCCATGTCCCTGCGCTCACTTCCGGCCGATCGTCTTGGCAAGATGGCGTTTTTGTTTGCGGGCGTGGGAGATGGACGACACATGCTCGCAACTCTCTACGACACTCACCGTCAACTGAAGGCATGCAAGCCAAGCGTCCATGCCAATCTGAAGATGCACATTGCCATCAACGATTTCAAGGCGGCATCACTCGCAAAGAACCTTGTCATGCTGTGTGCGATCATGGATATTGCCACTGCGGAGGAGAAAAAGATCGCCGCAGGTGGATGGACGGGGACCATTGGCTTGGCAGCGTCGGGTGGACGCACTCCCATACAGGAGGATATCGAGTATGCGATGGCGGTGGGCACGGCACACTACATCTTCCTCGGTGCCGTCATGCCCGCTTTTGCGAGAACTCGTCTGGATGCAATCGTGTCTGGGCTGCTGAGTGGCGCACGAGCGGATGTTCTATACTCTGTTGTGATGGACGACAACACCAAAAAAGACGTCTTTGACATTCTGCGCTTGTGGGCCAATCCACCGGAGACACACTCTGTCGCAGACATTCTTAGCATGTACACGCCGCGAAGGGGCCTCGGGGACTACGAATCCCTTCGTGCGACTGGGCAGCTTAGCGACGAAATGTACGAGCAACTCACGTATGGCATCCAGGAGAGAGAGGCAGAGCTCACGCGACTTCTCAAATCGCGGTCGTTCAACTTTGGCGTGCCTGGATCGCAGCCGCAGAAGGATCCTGTAATGCGCCACATCATCAAGCGTCTTGCGGCGGCACCGGCGAGCGAGATGCCCGGCGCATACGTCGAATCGATTGTCTTTGACTCTGTCCCCATCGTCCTGCCTCCACTGGGCGCCCCGATCGAGGCGGAGATATGGGGCTTACTCGGCGACTTGTCGCTTGCGCAGGTCGTCACTCCGGCGTTCAAAAACTCGCCCATTCTCAAAAAACTCCGCAATTACGTCGAGAAAAACTGGTTTGAGAATGTCACGCTTTTCGAGCACTGCGAAATGATGCAAGAGCTTGATTTTGACCCGTTTGGGGTCACCATGAACCTCGTCTCAATACAGTGGTGCGAGGAGCCGGACCGCCCGACGACCATTGTTGACTGGACCGAGGCATTCTTTCGGGGCGCGGGGCGCGAATTGCTGCGTGGAACGCGCGCGCGCACACTCCGCCTGGAGATGTTTCGGGGCGACACGCATGAGGTGTCCCCGCGACTTGCGGCAACGGCGGAGGAGAGAGAGGCACAGGGACTTCCTTCGCTCTTTGACCGCATATTTGTCTCGAACATTCCAGACTACACGGGACTTCCTGCGATATTTGTGCACCATCTGCCCCTGCTCCGCCCCGTGCCGGATGCGTTCTTGCACCAATCGATCCTCCTCAACACGGGCGTGTGGGCCGACTACGACGAGTACATCCACTCGTACTCGCTCATACCCGGTGCGGATGCGGCGCAGCGACACCTTGGCCTTCGTCTTGTCGGGGGCGACCTGTGGTGCTATCCCATGTGGTCTTTTGCCGGGAACTGGCCGCTCCCGCTCGACAAACTTCTTGCGCGTCCGGCTCTCGAACAGTGGTTGATGCGCCTCTTTCTCCACTTAGCACTGCCTTCCCCGCGCGGTGCACGGTCGCCCGGCGTGGAGCAGGTCGCAAGTTCGATCGCCGTCTTTGTTCAGTTTGTGGATTTTTTGAGGGACGTTGGGTATCCCGCCCATTGGCTGTCGCACGTGCTCGATTCGCTGTTGGGCGATGCCGTCATGACAAATGTTGCCGTCCCAACAACGTCACCGAATCCCGTGATGACATCATTCAGGGACGGCAAGACTGCGTATCGGTTGAACGTTGCGCCGTTTGTTCCGGAACTGCGCACAGTCACCAGCCTGCTACTTCCCTCGCTTGCGGTGCGACCCACGTTACCCGTCGGAAACCCTGGCGATGTCCGGATGCTCCGAATGTCATTCACCGGCGAAACCACCGACATTCAGATTGGACCGCAGACAATGGTGTACAATTCGCGCGTGATGGGACTCGCAATTGGAAGCAGTGCTGCGCTTGCGGGACTGTTGGGTGGACCGGTGTCCATGTTCATGCGGATGGGCCTTCAGCAGGAGCCGTCGGTGCCCGTCTGGGACGACCTGCTGAGCCGACACCGCAGCAGGGCCGAGGGCGCGGGCGCAAAACACGACCTCTTTCTCTTCTCGGCGATCCATCTCGATTCTAAAGTGGAGACGCAGGCGTCGTGGTTTGGGCGGAGCGAATGCCCGCACACGGTGGAGCTGCCGATGTCGGAGGCTGCGCTGATGGAATTCCAGAAAAGTGGATTCAGTGCGGTGCTGCTTCGGACTGACAACTGGGTAGTTGTGTCGAGACCCGTCTCCATGAAGAACGCGACTGTTCTCTGAGAAATGAATTAGTGCTTCTTGCCCGTGCGCGTGTGTGTGCGTGCGTGCGTGCGTCGTGTATGTGTGTGTGTGTGTGTGTGTGTTTGCTGTCGTGATTATTATTGGTTTAAAATATAACCGAGCAGAAGTAATGCCTTGATTGGCGCCGCAATCAATTTTCACTATCGTCAGTGCACATCATTCATCAACATCCAAAATTGCATTTTTGCAACATTTGTGTGTGTGTTCCCACACAGAGGGAAAGCGAAGCTC
Organism: Pigoraptor chileana; assembly: GCA_943704495.1. Lineage (NCBI taxonomy): Eukaryota > Filasterea > Ministeriida > Capsasporidae > Pigoraptor > Pigoraptor chileana. Next base: position 19,073 of record CALSCR010000828.1, read on the forward strand.
TCCATATACGCACACACAATCATCGCCATTAAAACTTTGAATATATTCACTTGTTCATATGACAACGCAAAGGAAAAACACGAAATGCAAAATCGAAACTACAAACGACACATTTAAAAAAAGGAAGACGCACGCGTAGCGAAGTGCTGTGCTTTCGTTGTTGATTTGTGCGAAATAATGGCTGACAGTTTGGGAGGGGGAATAAAAGGCGCAAAAAGCCATACACACTTCCAAAAAGGCAAACTGAGCGACGCAAATGTGCAAAAGCGGCAACAACAGAAAAAATTACAATTGGGACACAAATTACAAATGCACAGAGACGCGAAAAAGTTGTTACGCACAGAATGGCACCGATAGACATACCAGATACTACATTATTAGATGCCACGTGCGTGTGTGTGTGTGTGTGTGTGTGTGTGTGTGTGTGTGTGTGTGTGTGTGCATATTCGTGTCTGTGTGTGTGCGTGTCTGTGCGTGTGCCTGTGCCTGTGTGTGTATGTGTATGTGTATGCATGGTGCACCTTGATACTGTAGAACACAGGCACAGGACACAGACCAGCGGATGGAAGATCGATGTGCTGCTTTCTCACGACGGAGCGGCCTCCGCGCGCGCCTTGAGCTGCGAGGGCACCACAAGCAGAATTGTCTCCTCCTTGCCAAGTCCCTTCAGCTTGAAAGACCCGAGGTCCTTCACAAACACGCTTTGAAGCAGCGTCTCGCACCCCTTGGACGCAGCAATTTCCTGCCATGCACCGAGGGAGATCACGACCTGTCCTCCCGCGGCCACAGAGGCCACGCGCGCAGAGCGATTGACCATCGGGCCAAAGTAGTCCATGCGGCCGGTGACAGGGTCTGGCTCGCAGTCCGGACTGCCCGTGTGAATGCCCATGGACACACGCAGGCCCCGATACACAATGTCGCCGCCAGAATCCTTGACAACAGCACACTCGGGACGGGCGAGCATGTCTGCCGGATAGTCGATGGTAAGCATGGCTGTCTGGACAGCGAGACTCCATTTGAGAGCAGTCATTGGGTGATCGAATGCGGCCATGAATGCATCACCTGTGCATTTTGGCGCCGAAAATCCAAAATGGGATAGGTATAAGTACAGCGTACAGTCGTTGCAGCTCACACTTGAACCAAATATGAACCCAAATATGCACAGATATAAATATGTACACCCCCAGAAGACACACACACACACACAAAATACACAGACAACTTCGAGGATGCAGCGACCCACCTTCCGTCTTGACTTCGTAGCCCCGATGCTCCTTGAGCAGGCGGCGCAGCACTTCGTTGTGTTCGCGGACGGCCGCACGCATGGCACTCTCGCACATCTCCCACAGCGCAATCGAGCCAACAACGTCGGTGAAGACCAGCGAGACGCGCCCAATCGGAGGCGGAATTTCCTGCGTGTCTGCCCCGGATGTCTGTCGCGATAATTAAAACAAGCGATGCAAAGGCGAGAGTGTAGAGAGATGCATAATTCAAGTTAGTGTCTTGGGTGATGTGCATGGACAAAGAGAGAGACCTTCAGTACTCAAAAACGCCTCAGGCATAAGCCCATCGACTCCAAAGACCAAGAAAAGAGAGCGAGAGCGAGATCATCAAATTGAACTTTTGCTGCTGACGGGCTGGTAACAGTGCAATGTTTGAATTCTTCCCGCCTTATGCCTTAATGGGGAATCATCGAGGATTCTCATCGCCTTATACGGTCTCTTTGTGTGTTGTTAGTAAACAAATGGTAATCAAAAACTCACCCGCACAGCGTTCACAAGCGTAATCCTAATTTGCGTGGGGGGCAATGGCAGGAATGCACCAGAAGGACATGAGAAAGGTGCATGGTACATACGCGTACTGTGTGTGCGTACTCTGTGTGTGTGTGTGTGTGTGTGTGTCAGGCGCTCAAAGCAAAGATGCGTTCGACCGAGTATGAAGTGTATGCATTTTGCACGCCATTTTGACACCCCCACCGTGCAGTCAACACCACATAAGCGACCGAACTCTGTCCAGACAGGTCACACCCACCTGCGGCGGCCCTTGATTGTTGCCCGCGGGAGGTAACACACGACTACGGATATGTTATCGCGGGCGCCGTACAGCCATGCGAAATCCCGCAGTCGCTGGGCTGCCTTATTGGGCGACTGCTGGCTGCCGGCAATATCAACGGCCATCTGACAGTGGGCACATACCGGACGAACACAGGCGGGATGGGAGCATGGAGAGGGAGAGGGAGAGGAGAGGGAGAGAGTTAGGCACGTGGCCTCCACAAGAGCAGAGTAAACACAAGGCTAACAAAAACAATAGTAAAGTGAGATTAACCTGGAGTGGGGTCCCGACAAACACACAATCACACACACACAAACAATCACATACACACAAACAATCACATACACACACACACACACACACACACACACACACACAAAAACGGCACAAACCTGCGGCGACAAGACTTCCCAAACGCTTCCTGTTGCCAGAATCACGCACGCATCGTCCCCGGCAAGCTCCACCGCCGTCGTGTACGCGTCGCAGTTGACGCTCGGCTGATGCACAAAGTGACCAAAGGCGCGCGACACGTGCACAGTCCCTGCAATCCTATCCGATCCCGTGACAATGCCGCCGACCTGGCGGATGCGCTCGCGCTCTCCAGCGTCTGTGGGCACGTGGGCGCGCGAGAGGGGCACTGCTCGTCCATTGCGGCACAGTACGGCCATTGCATTGCCCACATTCGCGGCGCACAAAGAGTCACCTGCAACATACACAGCAACGCCAGACGCGCCCGCATGTTTGCCGACGTGCGCACATCCCGCCTTCCTGTTCACTCCGAGAAACGCACGATGCATAGCACGTCGCGTCTGTTCCGCACCAGCCGTCGACCGAGACAGCTCCTCTGCAAGGGTGCCGGAAAGCTTTTCGGCGGCAAAAGTGGCGACCGAACCGCCACCGCAATGCCCATCGAAGAGAGCGTAGAGACCCTCGCGCACTCGGCCACGGTATGCGTCGTCACGGAATGCAACCGCATCAAAAACACCAGAGCTGCCACCCCCTGCAATAGTGCGCACCTCCGCCGCGCCGGACCGAAAGCAGTATCTTGCGAGTTCTCGCGGGACTGACGCAAGGACGGGCGTATCTCGGCGGATTGCTTTGGCGAGGAGTGCGTCGACAGTTTCGTCGGCAGAAGACGCGGCAAAGGCAGATACGCTCGCAGAAGCCGACGCTGAAGAAGTGGGCGTTGTGGGATTGGAAGAAGACGAGGATCCTTGCGCAGTGGCGGGCGGGAGTGCGACACCCTCGAGACCAAGCAGCTGCAGGGACGTTAGCTTGCCAAAGTCGGCGCGCAGGGATGTGATTAACAGACGCGGATTGTCCGTGAGATCGAGATGCACCAGCACGGGACACGCATTCCAGACAATGGGTTGTGGCGGGTTTGCGTGCACGCCCGCCAATGACGCAATGCTGTTCGCACCGAGCGAACCTCCGGCATGCATGGACGACGTGGTTGAAGACAGGCTTCCTGCACCGCTCACGCTGCCGCCCGATGAGAGACCATATCCAGTCGGCACAGACGCACTGATGTTGTTGTCGCGTGCGTCGAGGACTGCGAGTTGCTTCAGATGCGACAGTTCCGCAGGAACCATGCTATTGTTGCGTGTGCGCGTATGCATAAGAAGGTGTTTGTGCATTGTGCGTGGATGTGAGCGCGTGTGTGTGTGTTGTTTTGCATGTGTGTTAGTGATTTTGTTAAAGTAAAAGCCCAAAATCAATGCGACGGAAAAGCCCTCCGGACGACAACAAAAGAATCAACAACAACCCACGGACACTCCGTCGCAACACACTCACCTCAGTTTGTTATTGCTGACAAAAAGTGCGCGGAGTGCGGTGAGTTTCGCCAGCCCCTCAACACTACCAATATCATTTCCCACAGCCCACAGTGTGTGCAACTTCACCAGCGACTCAAGCCCTTGCAAGTGTGTCAGCGAATTGTATCCAATGTGCAACACGCGCAGCGACGTCAGTTGCCCCACTGCGGAGAGACACTCGTCGTCAAGGTTGTTGTCGCCCAGATACAATTCCCGCAACACGGGCCACTTTCCCAAGGCGGGGGCGTCGTTCTCTCTCTCCTCTGCATCGCTCCACGCACCGTCCGACCGCAGCGAATTGCGCCACTTGACAGCCGGCGACCGCTTTCCAACAAACGCGGATGGCGCAAGCAGGTCTTCTGTCGACGTCGGGCGCGAGTCGGGCGGATATGCTGCCAGCGCAGCACGTGACCCCTCGGAAGGGTCTGGCACTGGAATGTACTGGATAAGGTTGGATGCGGCGTTGAGCACACACAGCGACGGCAGGTGAAACACGTCGTCGGGAAGATGAGTGAGGGAGTTGGCGTGGAGGAGAAGCGTCCTCAATCCCACCATCGTCCCAACTGATTCCGGCAATGACGAAAGTGCATTGCGCGACGCCGAAAGAGTCTCTAGCTTGGATAGTTTTGCCACCGACGGCGGAAGCTTTGTGAGGCGATTTCCATCGAGACGTAGCACACGAAGGTTCGGCATGGCCTCGAATGAGTCGGGGAGTGCGGTGAGCCAGTTGCGTGACAGGTCGATGACAGCCAGGGCAGACAGGCACTGCGCCGCGGGTGAAAAGACAGTCAGGCCGTTGCGACGGAGTGAAAGTTCGGCAACGGATGTGTGAGACAGGCGGACGACTGACACGCGGTTGTCGTCGCAGAGAACATTTCGGAGGGACGAGTTACCGGGAGGAAGAAACGACACGGTGTTCCCGCGAATGTCAAGCGTCGACAGTGCGGGAAGTGCTGCGACACATGCCGAGATCTGAGAGATGCGATTGCACCGCAGATCCAGAAATTCGAGACTAAAATTGTGGGAAGTGTGATGAGAGAGTGAGGTATTATGTGTTTGTTGAGTGAATCAATCGAAACAACCGCAGTTGTGAATTCGGCAGCCGGGATGACATGCCGAGACACCGGGGGATTGGCACAAATAAAGGCTTACTTATCAACACAAAAGCGCAGGTACATACACACGTAAATACGTAAGCACACACATACACATGCACTCACAGCACATGCACACATCAAGCACACGTGCATGCGCACACAGCACCAACATGTACACATAGGATACACTTACACACAGCCCACAAGCACACGTGCACACATACACAGCACATTGCACACAGAGGGGACAGGGGCAATGCATCCCCACCTAGTGAGTTTGACGGTATTTTGGGGCAAGTCCTGAATGCGATTGTCCGCAAGCACGAGGTGTCGCAGATGCACCAACTCGCACAGACTCGCCGGCACGTGCTCAAACTGGTTCTGGGCAAGATCAAGCATTTCCAGACGCCCGAGAGACGCAATTTCGTCCGGAAGCGTCGACAGCAGATTGTTTGACAGATCGAGTGATGTGAGTGCGGGTAGTTGGCAGAGCTCGGGGGGAAGGCTCTGGAGCACGTTGCCCGCGAGTGACAGCCGCCCCAGGGAGAACTGGATAACTCCCTTGAGCAGCACTGACGCAAGGCTGACGTCACGGTTGATGTGCGTGCCAAGCGATTGGTTGCTCAGGTCCAGGCGGTCGGCGACCTGCGGAAGCATGGGGCGCGCTTTGCCTGGACGGGCCGTGTGCTGTTGGTGTTTTGAGGGCGAGATGGAGAGGGAGTCGGAGAGATGGACAAGGTGTGGTCAGTGAGGAAGGCGGTATGCATGGACTCCCCATATATGTGAGAGTAAGAGAGATGTATGGAGTCCGCAAGCGAAGGAGAGAGAGTGGAGACGAACTGGGGCTATTTTGCGAGGCTGAAATTGCAGAAATGGTAAAGGAGCACACATAACAAGCACATATGAACACGCACAGAGACACAGACACACAGACACACAACAGACACACACAGAGACAACACCCACGTGAAAATCCGACCCTGCGCCCGTCGCAGCATACTGATTGAGTTTCTTGCATATCTGCTCCCACGAATGCTCCAGAGGCGACCCAGATGACGAATAGATGAATCGGAAGAGATAGCTGTGGTCGTATCGTCCCTGCTGCTGCCGCGCGTCTTCGTCGCCATATCCGACATCCTTCAACCACTGATCCTGAAGACAGAGAGGGCATTCATCCGGCTCCAAGCGTCGCTCAGCACCTGCCATCACCAAGCATATACACACACGTACGCACACACACATACGCACGCAGGCAGGGAAGAGGGGAGGGCGAGCGAAAACGAGAAAAAAGAAATGGGAAGGTGAGTGAAAAGTGAATGAGAAAGAGTGAGAAGAGTGGTAATGAAGCATCCCCATCCATGGTTTGGGCCACTGCCTATGGAAGGAATAAAAGCAAACCCCTCTCTACTGCCCTTACTATCACAATTTAGCACTTTCTTTGTGTGGCATTGCGCTTGTGTATGTTCCAATGATGCCACAACATTTGCGTGGAAAAGAATGATCGGAAAATGCATCGAAAAAATCCATTATCGACTCTCACCGCAATCGTAAAGCTGGGCGTAAATATATCCCACTTCAGCAGTTCCAAATTTCTTTGCCGCGAGTTGTGCCATTTCGGCAGCGGTTGTGTAAAGATCGCACGGAAGAGTCTTGAAGGTTTGGTTACGCAAATAAACGCGGATGATGCCCTGTGTGCGTGTGTGCGTGTGCATACGAGGAGCACATTTATATATTAGATCGTGGTGAAGCGAATCGATCTTCTCGCAACAGCGACGACACCCAAGCAGCAGTTGATGCAAATGGAGTATCTCCACACGTGCTCTGTTCAACGAGTGGAGATTGCAACACACGCACATTCACACACGCGCATTCACACACACAGACACACGCGCGCATTCACACACGCACATTCCCACAAGCGCATTCACACACACACACACACACACGCAACAGAGAGCACATTATGCAGATTATTACAGCAAAAACGAACACCGAATGTACTCAGAGCGTTAAAAAACTCACTCGTGTCTGCAGCCAGTCCCACTTTGATCCGCGCGAGGTTTTCCTCCCATCAATCAACCGCTCATGCTCCGCCATCCGCAACATTGGGATCGTTCTCTGAACGCCACCCGTTGCCTCTCCGTGCGAATCGCCACCGTCAGCCGGAGACGGCACGCTATCCGGCTGCCCGAGCCCGCCCTGCTGCAGGCGCCGGGCCTCGAGCGGATTGTACCGCTGACCACCGACGGCATGGTATTTTGCGGCAAGCTGCTCTTTGGTGTTCTCTGCTCGCGTGCGTGTTGCATCGCTGCCCGAGTCACCCTCGGAAGACGACACGGTCACCGACACGGAAATGACCCGCTTGATTACTGGGGACGATTTCGGCGTCAAAGTTACAGGAGACGCATCTCCCTTCCCATCTTTCTTTTCGTCTTTTTTGTCCTTCTTGTCCTTTTCGTCCTTGTCCTTCTCCTTGTCTTTCTTCTTAAAGAGCTTCATCTTCAATCGCTCTGTCTGGGGAAATGTTCCAAACCAATGTGTGTTTTTTTTGTTGCCTTGAGTAAAACAAACAGATTGAATCATGGGTGTGCCAGTACATTCACGATGAAAGTATTCAATAGTCCAAGTCCTGACGCGCCACAGATGCAGCCACACTAGCCATATTTGATAATCAGTACTCCTACTGACATGACTGGGGCGACTATATCAAGCACGCATGCAGCACGCAAATGCATAACACACACACATCCATGACACATACTCATAGGCGTAAACATACATACATACATACATACAACACATACACATACCCATTTACACATAGACATAAACATACATATTTACATAGACATAGACATACATAATACACATAGACGTAAACACACACACACCCGCATACACACACAAGGTCATCCCAGGCGCACTGACCTGAGAGAACCGCCGGCACTGCCAACTGTGCACACGCGCCACGCAATGGCACTCCGATACACCGCTCGATTGCTATCGAATGAACGTTTGCGCAATAGGAGTGCTGTCAGACCCACAGTGCGCCACGCACACCCGCGCACGCCGACGTTATTGGCGATTTGCCATCCTAATCTTGCTGTTGGGGCGGATCCGATGCACTCGAATGCGGTGTTTGCCCTCAAAGTCAAATTAAGAATCAGGCAAACCCAAGCACAAGCTCATGACGGCGTCAAGATTCCTATGTGGATCACAAACGAGGAGCACGATATAGACACAATATTTGCTTTTGGATGCAAGACCTATCAAATGTATCAACGCGTATTGTGTCATCATCGCACAGTAGATCAGTCGTCTGCGGTGTTTTGGTCTGCCGTCGGTTGGTCACCTTTGTTTTTGTTTCGCCCGAACTCCATCCGTGCGTTTAACTTAGAAAATACCACCATTTTGTGTACATTTTACAAACACGATTCAATTTCATGTTCAAAAACAGCCAAAGGCCACAGCGGGGAACACCTTATCGGAAAATCGGTTACCATTATTCCGATGACGTAAAACGGAAACCATTTATCGTAAAAGAGTTTATTGTGAAGGGGCATCATCATAGCACTTTGCCATGTAGTTGCGACACGAACGCCGGAAGATTCAGCTGGAACAGTGGCTCCGTTTCCGTATATGCACAGGCATTTAATGAGACACTGTCGTCACTCAGATTGATGTGGTGAAGGCTGCTGAAGGCTTTGAATCGGCGTTATATCGTCGTGGTTGTTAATTGGCCAGACAGAAAGATGAGTGCCGACGCCAAAGCCCTCGCGTCAAAGCGTAAGGTTGCTTTTGGTCTCAGCTGCGAATTGGATCTGAACGTGTCGATACGAATGTGAGTGACCTTCATGTGCGTGTGTACAATAACGGGCTTAATATGTGCTATCAGTGCCGATGTGCCGTCCGCAGCAATGAACGTGGATTAATGATTCCTTTCTGACCGTACCAATCCGATGCATGATGGCAGTGGTCTTCTCGAGGGCGTTGCGAGGCAACGTGGATTCCACGCGCTCGCAGAGGACCCGCACTACCGTTACTCGGGAGTTCATCAAAGGTATGTTGCAACTCTGATCAGTGATCAGTTGACGGGTGTTGCGTCGCCCTTGTCTTGCGTCGCATTGTGTATGCCACGATGCCAATAGTGCTCATTGCATCCTTTCCTCTTGTGTTTGTTTGCAGCGAGCTCCCTGAGCTTTATGTCACATGCCAACTATTTGTTGCGGGAGAGGACTTGACAATACCGGTACAGACGTGTCATCGCGCATTCGAAACTGTGTTAGAGTGGGTACCATTCGCATGGTTGACTACGGCGCGCGTACTTGCTCTCTCTCTTTTGTTGTTGGTCGATGGGCTTATGCCTAAGGCGTTTGGAGTACTGAAGGTCTCTCTCTTTTGTGGAGTCCATGGCACAGAGCCTAAGACACTGACTTGAATCCTACGTTTCTTTCTCTCTCTCTCTCTCTCTCTCTCTCTGTCTATATCTCTCCTCCGTCTATGCGCCAGGGTAGCTTGGTAGAGTGCCATACTTACTGCCCACCTCAATGTGCTCGTTATATCTTCCCCTTTTCCTCGTTGGCAACCGACATGTGCATGTGTGCATGTGTGAAATATGTTCTCAATGTGTGTGTGTGTGTGCTGTTTCTTCGACAGCTGGAGCGAGTGGCTCGTCCTCCCTGTCAAGTACCGCGACATTCCACGCACCGCGCAGATAGCGGTCACTGTATGGGACGCATGTGGTCCCAGAAGGACAATTCCCATCGGAGGTGCAACCGTCTCGCTTTTCGGGAAAAACGGGTCAGTGAATCATCATTGCTTGAAGGTTTTTTTGGTGTCTCTTTGATGAGTGATGTATATGTGTCTGCGTGCGTGGGGTGTGTAGATTCTGGTGTGTGTGCGGAAAATGCGAGAACTTGAGAGAAAGGGAAGAGCGATATGTAGGATTCAAGTCAGTGTCTTACTGTTGACTCCACAAGAGAGTGAGACAGTATGTGTCTGTGTGAGAGAGATGTAGGATTCAAGTCATAGGCGCTGTGCTCATGGACTCCATAACAAGAGGGAGGGTTGTTGCTACGCCTGCATCCCCATTAAGTTGGATGCCGCACACCATCCGTACGCACACACACACACACACACACACACACACACACACACACTCACGCACACTCTCTCTCTTCTCACACACTCACACACACATTGTGCATAATTGCTCCTGAATCGTGAAACCACAGTGCCCTTCGACGCGGACGGCACAAGTTGCGTCTGTGGCCCGACAGAGAGGCCGATGGATCCACGCCCACGTCAACCCCCGGAAAGAGCGGTGCGAAGGACGAAATAGACCGGCTTGACAAGGTATGTCAATTGATGTCTGTCACTGTGTGTCGCTATGTGCCTGCGCCGATTCCCCTTGTGCCGATGAGACTTGTGTTGTGTGTGTGTTGGGTTTGTATGTCAGTGGCTGCGACAGCTGCTTGCTTTGGGCGCCGTTGTGTTTGCTGCTGCGTGGAATTGGTGCTCCGCACGAAGTGGAGTGTGTGTATCAGCTGGTTGGAGAATGCTGCTAAACGCGTCGATTGTTTGTTATTTTGTGTTCATGTCTTCTTTATGTGTCTATGTCTGTTTGTGCATATCTGTACCATCTTTGTCTATATTTCTGTCCTTTTGTGTCTGTTCATTCTTGTCTCTGTGCCTATCGTGTGTGCGTCTGCGCATGTATCTGCCCGCAATCAGCTGACCAAGCGATTTGAGCGCGGGGAAATGGTGCGCGTCGATTGGCTCGACAAGGCGGTTCTCCGAGAAGTCCAATCTGTCAAGCACGTGAGTGTCTCTCGAGTGTGTCCCTGTGGCGTCATTATACGAACTGATATCACCCAAAACATGTTAATGCCCTGCCGATGGGCACGTGTGTGTTTTGCGCGTGGAATTTTGTTGTATTAGTATGTGTGTGTGTGTGTATGTGTGGCGTTGTATGTGTGGCATTGTTATTGCATCGACAGACACATCGAAATGGATTCCTGACACTTATGTTTCTGTTTGTGTTTGTGTGTGTGTCTTCGTTTCCTTGGTGCTGCTCTCGCGTCGTGTTGCAGCGTGAGGGTCTTGGCGCCGAGGGAATGCGACTTGGAATCGAATTTCCTGAATTTGAGTGCCCTGTTATTTTTCAGGAGAAGGTGAGTGATTTTTTTGGTTGTTCTTTAGTGTCGTGGGTCAGTGAAGAAGCCTTTCTTTGCGAATGCAGAGAAGATGGAAGAGGGGACGCAGCGCGGTAACCAACGCACGCACGCACACATTCGCATACACACACACACGCAAGCATTCACAATCTTGCGGGATTAACAAAACACCTCATTATCACCAGCCCATATCCCCCATATCTTGCAGTATTTTTGACCATAATTTTAATTTCTTTTCCCACGAATAAACACACAACCACATGCCTAATCACACAAAAATAGGAGGGACCGGTTGCACTTGCAGCAAACCTCGCGACATTTGCGGGCGACCTTGTTCTTGTTCCTGACGCAGAGATGGGTAAGGAGAATCTTGTTGAACTCAAGCATCGCAAGCTCACGCGCAGCCACCGCAGGGGGCCTCTCGACCACGACCTCAAGCCCAACGCGGGCATTCGGGACCAGCTGAATGTGCGTCTGTGTGTGTGCACTCGCACGCGTGTGGTTTTTCCATCTTCTTCTTCTTCTCCCTTCATTCCGCTATGTCTGTGCTGATTTTGTTGTTTTTTTAGTTTGGTTGTGTGTTGTCTAGTATGCATTGCTTCCCCGAGAAAATAATTGTGTATCTATTTGAGTGCGCGTGTGACTGTTGCTTTTGTGGTTGCTCTTGTGTGTGTGTGTGTGTGTTGGTGTATTGCTGTATGTGTACCCAAGTCGGCCGTTTTATTTCTTTGTGTCCTGTTTGTCGCATCCGACAGTCCTGACCCAACTAATTGTATTTCGCTGTTTTTGCAGACGATTGTACGCTATCCCCCAACGCGTTTGTTGTCGATGGAAGAGAAAGATCTCTTGTGGAAGTTCCGCTTTTACCTCACACGCGAGAAGAAGGTGCGTGTGTGACATTGACTGCGATTGCCTCCATGCACCTGCACGCGCAGTGCGTCCATACTTTTGTGGTAATTTTTTTTGTAAGTAGTGTCAGATTCTGTGTCAACTTTTTTTAGTGTTGTATGCATTCGCTTTCATCACAATGTGTGAACTTTTGTGCATGGCGACGCTTGCTATTAGAACTGCCATTTGCGTCGTTTTACTTCCCTGACTGTCCGTACATATTCATGCTTTGCGGTGTTTAATGTATGTATGGCGCGCACACATGCACACACACACACACGCACACACGCACACGCAGGCGCTCACCAAGTTCCTCAAGTGTGTGGACTGGACGGATGCGTCGGAGGCTGTGCAGGCATCGGCACTGCTTGACCGATGGGAGCCAATTGACGTCGACGATGCTCTCGAATTGCTTTCGCCTCAGTTTCCCAACACAGCCGTGCGCCAGTATGCCGTGTCGCGGCTGGGGCGCGCGGATGACGAGGTGCGAGTGTGTTTGTGCATGTGTTTGTGTGTGTGTGTGTATTTGTGTTTGTGTGTGTGCGCTTTCCACACTTACTCTGTCACTCTTTGTCTCTTTATCTCTGTCGCGCACACACCTCACCTACGTACACTTGTGGGGTCCATCAAGATGCCTTAAGACACTGACATATATCCACACAATCTCCAACAACGCTCACCACATGTCAAATTCCCAGGAGCTTGTTCTCTATCTACTTCAGCTTGTGCAAGCACTCAAGTACGATGACCTCTCCGGTCCCAAGGATCTCGTATCGTCGCAGTCACTTCCGCAGACGCCGACGGTGCAGGTTCCAGAGGACGCTGCTATCCAAGAACAACTTGCACAGGCGCAGACCGACAGTGCTGCCGACTCCACCGCCGGCACAGACAAGTGTCTCGCTGACTTCCTTATTGCGAGGGCGAGGGCAAACCCGGTGCTTGGAAACTACTTTCACTGGTGGGTTGGTTGTGTGTGTGTGTGTATGTATGTATGTATGTATGTATGTGTGTGTATATGTATGTATGTGTGCGCGCGTGTGTGTGTGTACGTGTGTGTGCTCGTTGGGTGCGCCTGCGCTTGTGCTTGTCATGTCTTGGAAATCCAGCTGTAATCATCATTGTGTGCATATGAATGGCGTGGATGCATTTGTGTGCACGGACGCATCATGCAGCAGCCTCTAGAATCGATCTGCCGTTTAATTGAGTCGCGCCACTCTGTCCCATCTCACACACACCGTTTTGTGCAAAATAGGTATCTGACGGTCGAGGCCGATGAGCGACGCACCGGTCACGTGTTCGCCGCTGTTAAGGAAGACTTCATGCGCACTCTTGATTCTGTGAGTGACCGGCTGTACGGCAATTTGCATATTCGTGTGTTTCTTTATTCGACACACTCTTGACTCTGTGAGTGACTACTGGCTGTATGACAATTTGCATATTCGTGTGTTTCTTTATTCGACTCACATAATCTTGCGACAAGATGTCCTTTGCAGACATGTGTTGTGAATATTATGTCTCTACTTTTCCGTGTGTCATGTTGCAATCCCATCGTGACCTTCATACATCTCTCTCTCTGTGTAGTGGATTCCGCCCGTGGCACCGCCTTGAATCCCACATCCAACCCTCTCGTCTGTGTGTCCCCTGCCGTCCACGCATCAGATGAAGACTAATTTAATTGCAAATTAATGTGTGTTGTGTGTGTTTTTCTCTCTCTTTCTTCGTTTTATTCTCTCTTTCTTTCTGCATTATTATCATTATTAATTAACAATTGCAATTGCAGAATCCCGAGAGCCACCACCTGCGAGACAGTCTTCTTCGTCAAATTCAGCTCATCAACACACTCGGTCTCATCGTGCGCGAGATGAAACTGACAAAGGAGTCGCGCCCAAAGAAGGTGTGTGCATGCATCATGCGTCTACGCAGCCCCCTTAATCCCCCTCCCTGCAGTACAGCTGTGTTTTGTTGTATTTTTAACTTGTGGTTCTTTTGTCTCTGTGAGTTCGTGTTTGTTGGTATGTGATTTCAATGATGCACTCACTCACACACACACACACACACACACACACACAAACACACAAACACACACAAACACACGCGCGCACATCGACTTGCACAAACAGATCAAGCGCCTGCGTCAGATATTGGCTGAGACAGAATCGCTCGTCAAGTTTGACCCTTTACCACTCCCAATCGACCCGGAGGTCCTTGCCGTCGGCGTTGTACCAGGCACGTAATGATTCTTTCTCTCTCTCTCTCTCCGCTGCTCCGCAGCCGGCGGTGCGCAATGTTGGAGTCGATGGGCTTATGCCTAAGGCGTTTTGAGTACTGAAGGTCTCTCTCTCTCTCTCTCTCTCTC
>CALSCR010000830.1:0-13443 GCA_943704495.1 Pigoraptor chileana
TTCGGAAGACACCCTTGACTATTTTGAACTGATTTGATATTTAGTAAGTTCAGAACGAATTTCGGAGGGCAACCACTGGGTGTATGCGCGGGGAGTGACGGTACCATGGGAGAAATCATTGCAGTAAATACTGTGCAATTTCAGTAAGTTAAAACAGTCAATCGTCATTTTGAATTTTTTGTAAAATAAGAAAGTATAGACGATCTAAGAAAAAGGAGCGATACATTCCCGGCGGCAGATGACGTTGTCCCGCCACAGCCGCTGCAGCAGCTGCTATTTGATGGTCCAGTGTGGCATGTACGGCATGAATTCAAAGCTGCCATGACAATCGACATGCAGTGAGTAATCACTGGCTGAAATTAAGCCCCGGCCGTGACGACAGACTGAGCGGGCGAACAGTTATTGAGACTACAAAGAATACACACACCCGCGACCATATTAATACCACACTTCAGCAGAAATATATCTTTTTCGACAGTACATAAAAATACTGATTATAGCGCAAAAGTGCCAGCTAACCTACGTCCCCCCCCCTCTCTGCGAAAACAGACCAGTTGTAACCTCAAGTTAGGGAAAAACATGAACACGCCGCTCGACACTTGACGTAATGTCATACAGTCATTGGGCAGCCAAGCACAACTGAAGCGAAAAGAAGTCGGCCTTTATAGATGAAATCGGAAAAATAAACAGAAGACCGGAAAAAGCCCACCGACAGACCGATGCAAAAAGGTAAAAATGAACGAGGAAGGGCTACTAAGCGAGCCCAGAAGAGGAAACACCCACGACAGTCACAGGAGAAAAGAATGCAATCTAAACGAAGAGAAGGTGGGGATTGAGATGAGAAAGAAAGCGAACTAAAAGCACCACACACATGCATTGGGAGGCGGGAAAAAAAAACACAAGGCAGTAATCACGCCATGAAGCCTGGCGTATGCGCGTGCGTGCGCATGTGCGTACACGGCAGCATGAAATCCGTTCCACAGCCTTGATTTTGGCACATCAGATTCATCACAACCCACGGAGCCTCTCATGCCCTTTGCCCCCCTACTGCGCGTGGAGAAAGCGGCGCATGACTCCCAGGACGAGGTCGGCGTCGACCCTCATCTTGAGTGACTCTGCGGCCTCGTCGATGTCAGCCTGCTCCATGCCACGATCCTTCAGAATGCCAAGAATCTTGTCCTTTGCAAGTGCAGCCGGCATCTCAGGGTGCGACTGTTGAGGCGATCAAACAACAACGATTAAATTGTGTGTGGATTTAAACTGTCAATTCAGTGTTTGCATGGGGTGATACATTTTTGCATATGTAAGATACGTTCTCACACCTATACCTACACCCACACCCACACCCTCACCCTTACACACCTGCATGGCCAGCACATTGCTCCCGACAACAAATCCCTCGATGGACGTAGCGACCGACGATGCAATAACAGTAGCATTCGGGGGAGGAGATTGCACACACTCTCCATGGCTCTCAACCAAGCGCGCACTCGGAGGGAAACCGTCGCCCACAAACGGAAGGGCGAAAAAGGCCTCGGAGAAATGGACGAGTTCGGTACCAAATAGGAATTTACCGGTTGGGTTGCGGGTGACGACACCACCGAGTGCGGCGGCAATGACCTGACACCCGAAGCAGTGGCCAAGCACCCGGATGCGCCCGCCCTCGGCACACGAGCGGACGAGCTGCGGAAAAGGAAAAGAACGCGTGCAGGGATTCAAGTTAGTGAAGGCACGCGCAATGCCACCATGCATATGGACACACTGCGCATGCAGCAAAAGGCCAGAGGCAACAGCAGATCGAGTAGTGGATTGAGCAGGGACTGAAGAGGATGGCCAGTGTCTACGCGATGAAGAGTGCAGGTTTGCATTGTCCCCAAAATCACATGCTCGAAAGCATTACAATATCAATGTCGACCAGAGATACCAAAATAAAATAAAGAATTCAAACAAATAGTAATAACAACAAAAATCATTGTCACAATGTAGTGGTGGATAGTAGTAGATACTTACATCCTTCGTCAGGCGAATCCAGCCCTTGTCGCCATCGTCGTTGGCACTGTGGTGGCTGCATCACGTAAAAAAACGAGCATTGCAATTTCCGGAGTGTATGTGTGGACGTGTATGTAAGTATGTGCGTGTATGTATGTGCGTGTGTTGGTTTGGGTGAGGAAAAAACCAGAAGGAATATTGCAATACTCATCAGCAGTTGACACAGAGAGAATTACAGATCTGACAGACAAACCCACACAGACACCCTACTTTAAAATCATAAAAAACATACATTCAACAATTTTTCACGCCGTACACGCTGTCATTGTCATACGTAACAGAAAACCGGAAAAGCGGGTCATGAACACACCGACAAACTCACACACACATATATATGCACACACACACACACATACTGGCACACAATCAGCTGGCACTGATCTCACCTTCCCGTGACGACAATACCGTCGATTCCATCCAAATCAGCAAGACTTGGGTACTCTCCCTTCCACGGCGCATATGCCACCCACTCGTCGCCAGGTTCCGCCAACTGCGGCCGACATTCAATAACAGAGCAAAACATTCATTGAGACAAAGAAAAAATCCGGGCAAGCAAACATTACACAAGAGGTCGCCTACCCATCACTACACATCCAAGAATGCAACTGTGAGAGGTTCACAGCGTCAGCAATTTGACTCGCCTGTGCGGTAAACAGATGCTCTAAGCCCTCCCAGCGCTCCGAATCCTCGCACTGGATGACAGCAAACTTCTTCACAGGCCGCACAAGGACGGAGCCCCGCGCCGCATTCCCCTTCGATCCACAGCATGACTTCTTAACTTCAATCGATCCGTCCGCGATGGATGACGTATCCTTCTTGCACGACGATCCGCACTTGCAGTTGTTGCCGCAGTTGCACGATGGGCTGCCACATCCACAGTCCTTGCGCACGCCGCATCCATTGCTGGCCACTTGTTTCCCTTGGGACGTTCCGCAGCAGCCTGAACCGGCCTGGGCAGGGGCTGTCGACTCGTTCGTTGCAGTGCTCTTTGTGCCACCGGGGCGGCAGCAGGGAGGGAGATCAAGGAGCGCGACCATGGTGCGGACGTCCTCGTCGCGGATGCGAGGGTGCACGTCTGCATCGGGTACATCCATGAACTCGTCGATGGTGAACCAACGGAAAATGCGCTTTCCTCCGTCATTTTCTCTGTCACAGATGAATGAGAATGAGAAAAAGTTGAGTAGAAGTATAACAGGCGAAGTACCATGATTCTCGCAAGAGAACGAAGTGGGTTCCTAAAACGAAACGCACAGTTGAAAGCACTGCGCACAAATCCCACATGACCAAGGCAGGTAGAACAATGTCACTCACGTGCTGAGCTGATTGAGGAGTTCGGCGGGAACATATTCGACTTTCAAAGGGTAAACGGCGTATGTGCCCTCGCGCAGCACGACAGGGACTTGGGGCGATCCCGAGGCGGCGTTGGGCGATGTAAGTTCCCACCTGGCGCGGGTCGTCGCGCGGAATACGCGACCGAGCAGGCTGCAGCGCGTGAGAGTGTACGTGTGTGAGAAATCTGTGACGCACGGGGTTGAGTGTGTGTGTTGGTGTGTGTGTGTGTGTGTGTGTGGGCTGATTCGAATGGCCGGCGCGTGTGCGGGCAGCAGGTCAAGTTACTGGGAGAGATATCGTGATAGTGAAATAGTGAAGTGCATGCAATCCATGCAATCTTGTGTAGAAATGGCTGCATGTGCACAGTTCCGCGTAACAAACCTCGTTTCGGTCTCAAGTCCGCAGAAAGCACCGTACCTACAGTAACAAGGATACATGTGCAAATGATGAAAAAGAATCCAATGTCATAGAAAATCCTGGACCCGCACGTACACGTCTTACACGCCACAGAAACACACAAATACAGCCTCCTCTGACATGACACACACGCAGATATGCATACGCACTCGCATGCACGACACAAACACTCATATACGTGCATGAAGAGTGACGTCACAGATAGCACATAGACACATGCAGACACACAAAAACAGACACATGAATACCAAACACACACACACACACACGTACACGCGAACACACACAGAGATTAAGTGGATGAAGGCCACCCACGTCTCTTCCGCAAACTCGCGGGCTGCACAGTGGGCATTGTCCGCATCGTCGACGGCAATGGCACCGCCAAAGTCGATCCATTTCCCCTGCTTTTTCCCGCGGGTTGTTGTATGCAACAACACAGCGAACTTGACGGACTGCCCTTCCTCCGCGGCGGGAAGGCTCGCGTACGGAATGCATCCAGCACCCGCAAGCGAGAAGTCAATTTCGCCCGTCTCCATCTGAGACGCAGATAAAGTAGATTGACGTCAGTATTTGCAGCACATCCACTTGAAACGGGAGCAAATACAACACAAACAAGCCCACCTTTCACAAGTTTCGTTGAGAGTTGTAATTTAAAGTATTAATATTTCACAATCAACTGCGGTTGTATGTTTCAACTGTAGTAGTTAAAATGTTGGAGTAGTCCTTGAAACGCCTCACGGAAACTCTCGGCATCGGCCGACAGCTGACAGACTGACGGGCAGCGCACCAATGATTTCGTGTAGCGAGACTGCGCAATTTAAAGGTCCAGATCACGTGATATGGCACGTGATAACGGTTCAATTCGACTGAGAGTTGTGCGACCGTTGGATCGGTTGAGTAAAGTAGTCGCTGCATTCAAAAGCAGACACGCTCAGTGACAGTGGCACACATGTTTCAGTCGCAGAAATGGACTTCATTTTAACAAGATTCGGATGGGGCAGATTCCTAGGTACTCATTTGCTTAAGATATGTGTGATGCGAGCACTTGTGGTCTTCAAGTCTTGATACCTGCTGCTTACGTGACTCACCCCTCTTCTATTCGCACTCTCATGCGCAGTTGTTTTTTGGATAGCTGTTATTGCATCCATCGTAGGTGCATCAGAACTAAATGGTGAGCGAGCAATGTTGGGGACAAACTGTCATACTTCCACACGCCCACACTCATGCATATTTTACAGGTGCTGAAGCGCATCCCCTTTCCCTCATTGAATGCCACGCAGATGCAGATGACAATGTTGCCGCGGCTCCTTTTGAAATTCATGTAGGCAGCGCAGCCCCCATTGCTGATGGCTGGGATGCGCAGTCGGGCTATATGTTCTGGTGTCCCTGTATGGGAAACTTTGGCAATCAAGTGGACCAGTACTTAGGGGCGCTAATAGCAGCAAAAATGAGCAACCGCACGGTCGTCCTCCCTCCGTTTGTTGTGTACTATCACGATGCGCCCGTGCAAACTCCGCCAACCATGGAGCCGTTCGACACGTTTTTCAAAGTTGACGCCGTCTCCGAGTACCACCGCGCCATCACAATGGAAACATTCATGCGCCGGTGGGTGCTATTTGTGAGCATTCTTAATTGTGGAGTTGTTAATCCAGGTGTCATACTGACTGGGTCCACACAACCTTCACCATAATATCGTCCGCGACTGCTTATCTAATGATCTATGGGCTGTTTTACTCCAACCCTTCGTGCTGTTATCTCCACGTATGTCTTTATGCAGATTTGGAAAAACTCGATGGCCACCGGGCTCTCGACTCGGCTATTGCGTACAATATTTCGATGCCGAGCGCAAGTGCGGTTTTGACATTGGTGTGCCGTTTACTTCGTTCTGGGCTCATTTTGGGATCAAATTTGACGAGGTCTCAGAAATGTTTGGGCCTGGATCGGAGCGGGCGCCCTGGTGGGATCGGCTGACACCCGCCGACCACCCCGTTATTGCAATGCGGGATGCCATGGGGCACTATCCGATTCTGGCAGAGAACAGACACATGCAGAGGTGAGTGTGCAGACGAGTGCAAGAGGGTGTGTGTATAAGGTGCGTTATATGCGCGTTGTTGTGCGGTGTGCTGCATAGGGGTTGAACAATCTAAAAACAAATACGTACAAACAAACAAAAACACACTTGTGTTTGGCGTCCGATATTAGGTATCTGGTGTGGTCAGATTTAATTGCGTCCCAGGGGAGGGATGCCATTGGTGCACTCGGCATTGTCGGTCCGCTCGTGACTGTCCATTTGCGCAACGGAAACGACTGGGTGCGTGCGTGCGTGCGCGTGGAGGGACGACGCAGCTTCATGTCTTCGCCTCAGTGCGATCACCTCCGAGCATCTCCGTCGAAGCTCATGACTGCGAACGAATGCCTTCCATCGGCAGACCACGTGGCATCACGTGTCGTGAAGGCGGTGAAGCAGTCACGTGCAAAGACGGTGTTTGTTGGGACCGACGAGGACGCAATGGTGGAGCATATTGTGGGGGCGCTCAGAGAGAGTGGCGTGTATGCCGAAATGGGCGGAGTATCTGTGATCACGCTTGGTAGTAATGCCGAGCTTGCGTCGCGGGTTCGATTCCGGCCGCAGGTGGAACTGTGGATATTGTCCCAAGGGGATATTTTCGTTGGAAACTGCGTGTCGTCCTTCAGTGCGTTTGTTGCGCGGGAGAGGCAACTTGCAGGGAAACCCACTGCATATTTTGGAGTTCCGTGGCCAAAATGAGAGTTTTTTCGCTATTAAAGTATGCATATATCTCCGTTTTAATGACAACGGACCACAGGAATTCGTCTGCCGTTAGTGTTGCCGAGTGCACTTTTCAGTGCGGTCCGTGACTTGCCGAAAGCATTTTCCATTGGCGACGGTTTATCTGTGGTTTACTCTTTCCCTACTCAGAGACTGGCTGTTCAGAACCACCGCAGCGTAGGTCTCTTCCCATGCTTCTCTCGCCGGTGCATTGAAGCCTGTGTTGCAGTCGCTATCGGTCCAGACATAACGGCCTCGTCGGCTTGATCGCCGCCTCCGAATACCCAGTGATGAATCTACTTATTCAAAGAGACCCCATTTCTCATTACTCAAATCCAGCCAAAAGCAGTTTTTACTGATTAACTAGCGACCGCGGACTACTGTGTCTGGCGAAGCAGAGTTATTGATCAATCGAAAGCAAAGAAACAGAAAGGCTCTGCTTTAGTTTTGAGTATCTCATATGCGCGCACAAGCAGCCTGTATGTTTCAATAGTCAGGTCTGAAGAAGTTCGTCTTGTGAAGAATGTTTGCTCGTGTTGTTCGGCCGGTGCGCCAGTCGGTGGTGGCGGCGGCACAGCCCATCCGCCATAGCCACTCGAACAAGGGTGTAGTGTACATGGGACCCGGGAAGGTCGAAGTGCAGGTGAGATTATCGCAACTGGTTCGCGTGGTGTGTGCCTTTTGTTTTGTTGATGGCATGCACTAGTCTCATCTGACCATGCAAGCTTGAACAAACAAACAACAACACACGATGACTTTAGAGTGTTGTGTGGGTTGTGCAGAGTGTTGTATGGGCTGTGCAGTGTTGTATGGGTTGTGCAGAGTGTTGTATGGGCTGTGCAGAGTGTTTGTATGGGCTGTGCAGAGTTTTGTTATGGGTTGTGCAGAGTGTTGTATGGGCTGTGCAGAGTGTTTGTGTGGGTTGTGCAGAGTTTTGTAAGGGCTGTGCAGAGTGTTTGTATGGGTTGTGCAGAGTGTTTGTATGGGTTGTGCAGAGTGTTTGTATGGGTTGTGCAGAGTGTTGTATGGGTTGTGCAGAGTGTTGTATGGGTTGTGCAGAGTTTTTTTATGGGTTGTGTCAGATGGTGATTTGTCACATGTGTAGAGTGCTGTCTAGGTTGTGGTTCTTTAGACATACGGATGTGTTGTGTGTCGTTATGTAGGATCCAGAGGACATTGCTCACCCCATATAAACCGCACTTCTTGTGCACAGAAAATCCCCTATCCGAAGCTCGAGCTCGCAGAGCAGAACCGCAAGTGCCATCACGGAGTTATCCTGAAAGTGATTGCAACAAACATTTGCGGAAGGTGCGAAAGATGCGTCGCCTCTCTCATCAGCATGCGCCCCTGCACAACGCGCCACCCCCATTGGTGCATCCGCGCTTTTTTGATGCCCTTGACAAGTGCTTGGCGACCATAGATTAATTATGTGCGATTTCCATGGCAAGCGTTTCCTGAACTCGAACTTCGTTTTACATTTGCGCCACAACAGTGACCAGCACATGGTTCGCGGTCGCACCACAGCCCCGCAAGGACTTGTGCTCGGCCATGAGATCACCGGTGAAGTCATTGAGGCGGGACGTGATTGTGGTGAGTGAGTGTGCATATGTGTGCATGAGTGCGTGCATGCTCATAGTGGCGTGCGTGGATGTAAGTATATTGGTATGTGTGTATGAATTAGGCAAGGATGTATGGATTTGCATGTGTGTGTGCGCGTACGTGTGTGTGTGTGCGAGTGAGTGTGATTGACACCAATTTTTCGTTGTCGTTTGAGTGCGTCCATGAATGTGATCTTTTTCAACCCCATCTTGTCGCTTATGTCGTATGCACGCACGCACGCATCCACTACGCTCGTCTTATTGCACATCACCATCAATGCAGAGTTCATCAAGGTCGGCGATGTCGTTTCGGTGCCGTTCAACATTGCCTGTGGTCGCTGCCCCAACTGCAAGGCAGGGAAGACTGGGATCTGCCTCAGCGTCAATCCGGCACGCCCCGGGGCCGCCTACGGATATGTTGATATGGGCGGCTGGGTTGGCGGACAGGCAAAATACGTTATGGTGGGCCACATGCACGCACACACACACACGCACACACACACACACATACACACACATACATACACACACACACACACGCGCGCGCACACACACGCGCACACATACACACACACCCACACATACCCACACACACACACACACCAACAACACACACACATACTCTTAGCATGGTTGCCTTTGTTTCACTTCAATTCTGATTATTAATTGTCTTTAGGTTGTAATGTGCCATAATGCGAGTGACAGAAACCTTTCCACCAACTGGTTTAGTTCTGTCAACACACCGCTGTTATGGATGAGACCCTGGGCGATTAAATTCGCTTTCGATTTTCATGTTCCTGCCGGGGCTGGTTGGCGGTGCGCAAAGACTAATACGCATTGTTTCGTCGCGCTCTGTCACTACTACACACAGGTGCCTTACGCCGACTTCAATTTGCTCAAGTTCCCCGATCCAGAGCAGGCCATGGAGAAGATCCGGGATCTGACCACGCTCAGCGACATATTTCCCACTGGTGAGTGTGGCCATTTTGCAGTCTGATATCACCGACTCACACACAGGCCGTCCTTTCTTGTGTCTGTGCTTGGTGCACTTTTTTGTGCCTGTGCTTGGTCACACTCAGGATGTTGCGGCCAACAACAAGGGCACATAGTCGCCAATGATGACACTATTTTCGACCAAAACACACCCCCAAATATCATTTTACTTGCGCACGCATCCACACACGCAGGCTTCCACGGTGCTGTGACGGCGGGCGTCGGAGTCGGGTCGACCGTGTATGTAGCGGGGGCGGGTCCCGTTGGTCTTGCTGCTGCAGCATCAAGCCATCTTCTTGGAGCGGCCGCTGTCATTGTTGTGAGTATTCGCACGTCTGACAGACACTCAGGCACTCTTGTTTGCAGCCTTCTAAGTCAGTGCTGCATGTGCGATCAGCACTCGCATTTCGCCCACTGCTGTGAGGACTTGTGAGATTATGGCTGGAAGTGGCCACGTGACAAGATACGCCTCTGCTTCTCTTGAATGAACTCGAAGGGAGACGCGTTTATTTTGTGCGTTGTTTGGGGCGGCTTAGATGCTGTTCTCATTTTTGATGTTTTTTTTGTGTTGCGGCGCAATGTCTGGACAGGGCGACATGAACGACGCACGCCTTGAGCATGCACGCAAGATGGGATGCATGACGATTGATCTGAAGAAGGATGTTCCGATTCCCGATGCCCTCTACGCGCTGATCAAGGTGCGAAACCCAACAACGTTGTTTTGCACTCTGTTGTGAAACTTCGTATGGGAAGTGTTTGAGTGAATCGATGGCATGCGAAACTAGACCAATTAGTAGGTGTAACCTCCTAGACACACACACACACACACACACACACACACATATGTATGTATACATAGAACGCACTCATTTGCACACGCGTGCTCCATGCGGTTGCTTTGTGTGCATTCTCTCTGATTATCCATGTATGTTTCAGGAGCCGCAAGTGGATGCGGCTATCGACTGCGTGGGATTCGAGGCGCGTGGATGCGGACACAATCACAGCCACGAGGTAGGGGTTGAGCATCCACTTCATTTGTTGGTTCACACAACAACAACAACCACAACACAACAACGACATAATAGCAAAAGTAAACGTAAAATATACGTGCGGTAGTGGCAGCAGCTAGAAACGAACACTCTTCGTGGGGAAATGTTAGACCACAAACACGTGCGCCACAGTTCTTTTATTTTGGTGAAAAAGTGAATGCTATCTTTGCATTGCTTCGCCACTATGTTCGTCTATTGGACAGTGAGAGGGAGACGATCAAATCCCAAGCCCACCAACCTCCATAATCCCCTGCCACCTTACACACACACACACACACACACAGGTCCCAGCCCAAGTGCTCAATGACTGCATGAACGTCACCAAGGCTGGCGGCGGTATTGGCATTCCTGGACTGTGAGTTCACGTCTTCGATAGATGTAGTTTGTTTATTTTATTTGTATTTTCGGACGAACGATCCCTCTTTTCTGCTTGTTGACTGCTTTGTGGAGTCCATGGGCACAGCGCCCGAGACACTGACCTGCACCGTTCATGTCTGCACACTGTGTACTTGCATCGTGGAATCAAAAAAGCGATAATAACGTAGAATGCAGTACAGTAAGCTCGACAGTCACTTTGTTTCCCTCTTTAAAATTGTGCTGATGTCGTGGCTTTCGTCATTTGCGTGCACAGGTACGTCACGGAGGATCCCGGCGCCACCGACAAGTCTGCCAAACAAGGCAATCTCTCCATTCGTCTCGGCCTCGGCTGGTCCAAGAGCCACTTCTTCTACACTGGTACGTTGTGTTTGTGTGGGCCTTTATTGCTGAGTGTTCGTATCCGTCGCGCGATGTAATATCTTATGATGGTTGGATTGTGTAAGAACATGTACACTGTCGGCAGTATTCGTCAATGGCCACACTCAAGCGCACACGTTGTTTGGATTAGGAACATTGCACCTTCACTCACACACACACACACACACACACACACACACACACACACACACACACACACGCACACACAGGCCAATGCCCCGTCATGAAGTACCACCGGGGACTCATGAACGCCATCCTCTTCGACAAGGTGCGCATTGCGGATGCTGTGAATGTTGAGGTCATTGATCTCGACTCTGCACCTGCCGCGTACGGCGACTTCGACCGCGGCGTTGCCAAGAAGTTTGTCATTGATCCTAACGGTTGCATCAAGGGACCGAAGGCCATGTGCAAGGCAAAGTCGCACGATAAGTGCAATCACACGCACTGATGTTACTGCGTTCGTCCTGCTTTTTGTGGCATTGAATGGCAAATTAAAGAATTTGTTTTTGAGATTCATACACCATCAACCTGACGTTCTGTGACGCCGCCGACTTAATAAATAGCCACATTTCCAAATCAAGATAGCAAGGGACCGATATTCTATTATAGGATAATATTCGTTTTATAATACAAAAAAGGATATTTATGGAGGCATGTAATTTCGTTTTTAGGCAATTTGTGCCGGTATTATCCATATAAAGATAGCTTGCTGTTGCTTCCCCCTTCGCCCGTCCCTCCCTTCCAATACACGGCACACCAATGGTGGTTCAACTCCAATGATTTCCTTAACGATTAGTGTTTTTTCGTAGCTATCTTTCGTGTCGTTTTGTTACCGTCTACAATTGCTAGTTGTTACGTGGAAAGGCTTTGTAGCAGCTTTTTATCATCCTTGTCTATTTAGACGTGGTGTGTTGTTTTGTGTGCGCATTATCGCATGCCGCCACGTTTGAGATTCAATATCGACACACACGCGGTTGAACACACAGCTCAACCCCATCACTCAACCCACGGTCCTCTAACGGACGCGTGCGGAGGCTCTTGATTTCGTATCTGCAAAAAGAAGTGCGAAGATGACGAGACTCTTCTGTTCCGTGGCTCTTGTCCTCTGTGCAATTGCCACGATCATATCTGGTGCCGATGCGCAAGGTGAATGCCTCCTTCACTCAACCGATCATTTTGCGTGAAGACTCGCAAGGGAGATTGCATGAGAGGGGGGTTGGGGTATTGGAATCGATCACTGGAACAGACGCAGACATATTGATACACTTACTCATACATGGTACCCACACGATTATCCAATATGCATAACCATCTTCTTTGTTTTCTGTGACTTATTTGTGCGACTCCGGTTGTGCCCTAAGACATTGACTTATCCAATATCTTTCGTACCTCTCTCTCTCTCCGAGCAGCATGCAGCGACTACAAAGTGTTTATCTATCCCGACACAATCAATCGCGACGCCGCTTCCCCGAAAATCGTGGGCTCGTTGTACTTTTGGAATCTCAAAACGAATGCGCTCGCGACAGCCGTTTCTTCTGTTGCCTTTGAAGGTATCGGTACCACACTGAAGCTTACGCAAGCCTCAACAAGTACATATACCGTGGAGCTGTTGAATTCTGAATTCGCTTGGTCGCTGGATGGTGGGGTGACGCTCGATGCGACCACGACAAAGACCTGGGATTTTACCACTTCGATCATGTGGACTGGTGCGCAGGCCACGGCGTGCACGTACAACCCGTGCATCCAGGTCAGAGGTAAGTGCTGAACAACAATAACCCGCCGAACGAGAGAATGAGAATGTATTTGTGGTGTGTTGTTTGTGTGAGTGAGTGTGAGTGTGTAAATGTTAGAGTGCGTGTGTTATTGTTTGCATATATGTGTGAGAGAGAGAGTGAATGTGTGTACGTATGAGCATGAGTATATGGATATGGATATGTATGTGTGTTTGTATGTGTGTATGTGTATGTTAGTGTGCGTGTGTTATTGTGCGTGGGTGTGTGAGCGTGAGAGTGAGTGAGCGTCTGTGTGTGGGTGTGCGTGCTTGTGAGTGCTATTCCAAGGATGCGTATGCGTGCGTCGTCTCTCTATGTGTCTGTGCGTGTGTTACTTATCGTGTGTGTGTGCGTGTTATGCTGTCTGTTGTGATGGTTTGTGCGTGCGTTACGTACAAGTGTTGTGTGTGTTTCGTTTGTTTCGCATTCTATCAAATCAATTTTCTCCTCTCGTGTGTCGCAAAGCAGTGCCCTCATTCATTCATTGCCTTTCATTGTGAACATTCAATGTCCTTTAACAACAACAACAACAACAACAACAACAACAACAACAACAACAACAACAACAACAACAACAGGAGACCAATCGGCAAACTCGTTCGTTCTGAACCATCTCGACTCGAACAATATCGTCTCGTCAACCTCCTCGCCCGTGGTCTCCTGTTGTTGTTGTTGTTGTTGTTGTTGTT